>JALIZH010010415.1:417500-558422 GCA_030522465.1 Rhipicephalus appendiculatus | reverse complement strand
ACAAAATAAAGGCACAGAATTACTTAGTGTCGAAGAATTAGGTATGGTTTTGTTTCAATTATATGAACACTTTAGAAGACCGTGACTTTTCTCGTCGCGTAGCTGTAATGTCCGCAAAAAGTTCAAGAGCTTTTTGTAACCCGTACGCCGTGTGTGCGAGGAAAGGCGCGCGAGGTTGGGCCAAGAAGGATGGTGGCTTCGTGCGCGCCATGGACGAAAGAAAAAGACAAGGGAGCGTCACGTGATTCTACCAGCCTCAACAAGTAGGGGTGTGCGCATATTCGAAAATTTCGAGTAACGATTCAAATAGAGTTCGATTCGATTCATAACTCGAATCTAATAGCGCATATTTGAACAGCGGAATATTTCTCGAATACTTTTCGAATAATCAGCCCCGACGGGAAAACCTCAAAGGAACAACAGAATACAAGGCGAAAGACAAAGAAGCACACACGGAGAGCGCTGTCCATGCGCTTTTTCGTCTTTCGTCTCGTATACTGCGCTGTACAATTCAATTCGTTATGAATGAAGACCAACTAGCCCGGCCGTCCATTGTGCTACCATTTTAAATGCGAAGCATTTCTTTGCGTACTGTAAGCACTTTTGTGTTTCTATCTATCTATCTATCTATCTATCTATCTATCTATCTATCTATCTCTATCTATCTATCCCACCTATATCTGGGTGCTCTCGTGATCAGGGCTCCTTAACTTGGGGTAGACCAAAATTTGTATGGGTGGGTAAGAGGTATTGGACAAATATGTCTGGCTGGTCTTGACTTGAATAACGTGAAAATCCTGTCGCGTACGTCGTCAAACCCTTTCCTGGAGACACGTGTGGCACATACCCGTATACCACGGTCCGCGGTATGCGGGTATGCGCCACAGGTGATTGACAATTTATATCTGCCCAGGAACGGCGAGGACAAACATTAGTCATTTAAATGCGAGAGCGCGAAGAAAAACTGGCGTCGGCAGCGTTGACCCGACGAATGCGAATAATAAATATCAGGGTCCCAGCAGGAATCGAACCCAAGCAATCTGCGTGGCAATCAAGCATTCTACCACAGAGCCACGCCAGGTCTCGGAACTGCTTTGGAAAAAGACCCTATGTAGGCGTAATGTTGCTGAAACATCAATTGTGATTGCAGCGCTGGCTATCTAATTTTATACACACTACATATGTACTCCTATGAGGCAGGCGTCATGTCGGGTTAACGTCAATTGTATACTTAAGCGCCATCCATTGTAGTTTGTCCACGAAGCACTATCCAGGGCTACCATCCTCGCAAGCACAAGCTTGTGTTTCATATCAGCTTACCGCTTCTGGTGTTCGTAATACCCTATGTTTCTGTTGGCATCGTTACGCAACTGTAAACTACTGCTTACATGAAACATATGCGACTGTTCAACATATGTCTGTGCGTAACACATTTGCACATATATTTAACGTCCTTTCATAACGTTTCACTCAATAAGTAAATTACAACCTATTCACCTTGCCTCCGCATGCTTCGCATAACATCGATTCCCATGGTACTTCGGATCTGCCGAAATTTTTTGCTGTTTTAATGAGTGAATTACCAAGATGCATGTGTGTCAAGCCTTTACGGGACTATCGAAGCTTTGCTCATCACCGGATGAAGAAATTTTTGTCTTAAGCTCCAGCGTCGCTGAAGCAAATGGGTCCTCAATCCACTTTAATTATTATGAGATTCATGATGTTCACTTATGAAATATTATTTATCTTTTAGGTTTGAGTGTTACTTAAAAGCTGGGGACAAAGTACCACTACGAATACTGATGTAACTGTTGTATTCACCCTGCAGTTAAAAATACCTCGAAGGCTCTAGTCGCTATACTGTATACGATCTTAACTCAGCTTACATAATTGCTGTATCTTTTATTGGTGAAATGTAACGGTAATGCTACCTTGTTAAAGTTCGTGAATATTTGTTTGAAATGAAAGGTTGTAGGATTCTAGGCCTGTAATAAAAATGGTTGCCCTACTATTGGAAAACTATTCGAAAACTATTCTAATAGCATTCGATACGTATTCGTATTTGATTCGTTATGATCACTATTCGATTCGTATTCGATTCGGGTTCTAAGTTTCACTATTCTCACACCCGTATCAACGAGCCATCCTCCTCTGATGCCGCGCCTCCCGCTTTCCGGGGCCCAGTGTACGCGATGCCTTCTGGGTGTAGGATTAGGCTCCCGCAGCGCCCGCAGAAGACGCAACCAAAGCAAGCCGACCAATAGTAGCGCTTGCCTATCACGTTACGCTCCCTCGTGGTCTTTTAGGGGCGAAGCTTCTTAGGGCATGGGTTAGTCCCGCGTTGTGCGTCGTAGCCACCGTATAGTGGAATGTACCCACTACACGTGATAACGATGACGATGACGCTGACTTTCTGCCATGGATGAAAACGATCGTTGACGCGCTCTCGCCCTCGATAGGCGACCTGCGGCGCTCGCTCGATTCCGATGCGTAGAAGACGGCTCCGCTGCGTGCCCCAGTGTGATAGGAGACCGCTGGATGCCGCGGCGACGCTAGAATCTGATTGGATGGAGGCGCATTGCGCTCATTGAATCGGAGACCGCTTGAGGCGCGGCGGCGCTCGCTCCATCCCCGGATGCGGGAGACCGCTAGAGGGCCAAAGCTATAAAATGCGTCAACGTCTCCAACAAAACAGATTGCCGACGCTGACGCAGAGGTATCTTCGAGCCCTGCGAGAAGACGTTGACTCTTCGAACGAGTTTACCCTTGCCCTGCTCAACGTTCGATCTCTGAATACCCACGCACTTGACATCGAAAGAGACCCAATACTGACCGCAGCGGACGTGCTCTGCTTTACGGAGACGTGGAACGCAACGAGACTGTTCATCAAAGGATTCGTTCCCATCGTATGTACCGAGGAAGCAGAGCGTCCGGCTGGCGGTGTTGCCATTTACGCCAAGCAGACCGAAACGGCAGTGGATCTCAAATTACCGCTCACCAGCCAGAGCCACAACGGTGAGCATGCCGCTGTAAAGCTCTTCGATACCGGAATCGTCCTAATGACAATATGTCTGGCACCCAATCTGTCTCGAGGAAACATCGAGAAGTACATTGACACCGCCTTACGAGATAATGCAAACAAATACAAGAACCAACCATTCGTACTGGTGGGAGACTTCAACGTTAACATCATAGACGACACCTGGCTTATAGAGCACATGGCATCTCGATATGCTCTCAGGTGTAGTATATCGTTCGATCACATGCAACCAACCACTATCCGAGGAACCTGTATCGATCTCGTCTTCGCAAACTTTCCACTACAGCCGATCCAAGAACCACTCTCCCTTCACTTTACCGACCATAAAGCAGTCATAACGAAGGGTGAATGAAAGCCACGTCTCGCTACCATTTACGAATAAAAAAAATTACGTTGTGTATAATACAGAGTTTCTCACGTCTTTACATTATGATCGACTGGGCAAAATTTACGGAGGATTCACGGTTTACCGATGAACCTCCGGAGCTTCGCCCACTCATCATCATTCACTCTGTGGATATGCTGTGATTTTTTTCCTCCCTTCATGGTGCCTACCATCTTCGCACGCGCGTAGTGTTAATGGTCGCGTGATGAAGTACAAGAAAAAAAAAGAGAGATGAAGACGAAAGAGCGCAACGTTATCAAGCGCGTTTTAGATGCGAAGCATCTTATGCTCGGGTCTGTGTCCGTCCCTCCCGCGTCCCCCCGTCCGGCGTCCCGCGTCCGGTCACTTTCATGAAGTAGGGAAGCAGCCACTATGCGAACCAGACACTGTAGTACAATGAGGCCGTCAACCACCATCACAGTCATGAGAATCATGGCAGAGAGCACAGAGTGGCCTGCTTAGCAATGCCTAGGCAGGTGGTGGGTGCAAGCAAAGGATAACGCGCTCTACCGGTGGTGTCTGTCACCCACATTGACTCCATTCCTTGATCTTGCTTGCATGTGTTTGCGGGGGCTTTGTCCATCCCTCCTTCCCGCGTCCCACAGCCCCTCTCTCTCCTCTCCTACGCTACCGCCCTTTCTCTCCTCTAGGAATCCTCTACGGAGCGGCGCCCCCGTCCCGTTGACTCCATTCCTTGATCTTGCTTGCGGGGGGCTTTGTCCGTCCCTCCTTCCCGCATCCCACACCCCCTCTCTCTCCTCTCTTACGCTCCCCACCTTTCTCTCCTCTAGGAATCCTCTACTCTACGGAGCGGCGTCCCACAGCGCATGCGCGTCCCCTCTCCCTCTCTATCCTCTCCTACGGTCCCCCCCCGTCCTCTCCTCTAGGAATCCTCTACTCTACGGAGCGGCGCGCACGACAGGTGGTGCGACAGCAGCGTACCCCGCTGGAGGCGCCACGGCAGTTCCGCGGTATGAAAATGACGGAGCGCGCGCGCCTCATTCTCTTTCCTGTGCAGCGCCGCGATGAGCGCCCGGGCCACTGCCGCGAAACGGGAGCGGCGACGTTTCTCCCGCTCAAGCTAACCATCTCCCCGTTGCTTCGCATCCACACATGGTTCCCTTTAGCGGGAGATGGGGTAGTTTTTTTTTTTTGTGGAGAAAACTACGCTTCTCCTTTTCTAGCCCTGCTGTGCTGGCGCATAAAGCTATCAGTGCAGCTAAGTGTGTACAGTCGGCGTCGAAATTTTAAAAATCGATCGGCCTGAGAAAACTTTAAAGTTTCCCAGAAATTTATCATTGTATTCTATATAACTGCAGAGTACATGTTGCTGGCGCGTTTTATAGAACAGACCGTAAATCTAGGTTGAAGGCTGCCTGCCGAAGCAGCGGGAATACTCAGCTTTTTCTGTCGTCTCGTGGTCCCTAAAATTTTTACGCTGACTGTACTCAGCACCCGCGCTTTGTCTCTCTGAGGTAATGTGTGACAGGCGCTAATCCTGGGCAAGCCGTGGTGACTGGAAGTAGTCTCTTGCTCTAAAAGCGAGCCTTCCCGAGCGCCTTGTGTTGTGGTCGCATAATCACATGTTTCGTAAAGGCGATGCAGTAGAACAAAGCTCCTGGCTGCTAGTGCTCTACATGACGGCAGCGATGTGACAGCGGGTGCTCGCGGTCATTGAGTGAGGTTTATTCAAGTCGGTCTGCACACGCGTGGCGCCATGCTTGTTAATTTATTTAGTAAGCGAATATTTGCTGCATTGTATTCGGCCATTAAAACTACGAATCCTACTTCGTGTAGTTTGTTTAATATTTCCCTAACGCTATCAAGGTTAAGACTTTTAGGAGATATTAATGCAACTCTTTTGTGTCTAGCTATGAGAACATGGATGACCCAACTTTCACGCACAGTTGCACACTACCTTATTTTATATAGAATTTCGGCAAGTGACTTCGCAATCCCCCTCTATAACTCTTATGTGGATGCCTTGGTCCACGTTATTACGTGTCATGCCGCCCCGATTCAACTAATCACAAAATTATCTAGTCTGTCAGGATTGACAAAGTCTGCAGCACCACCCGCGCCTCACACTGGTTCAACTATACTGTAAAAAATGTATGTTAAATAACATAAAATTTACAGGTATTTTCTGTTTTACCTACATGAAATTTCTTGTATTCGGCAAAAATGGATGCTCTGTTTTTGAAATGATGTAATTTGTCAGTTCAACCCTGTAAACAAATAGTTTCTGTAAATATCAGAGTCACTTCGCAATAAATACCAAACGTTGTTAGATTTTACCTGTTCTTTCACAGAAAAGTTATGTTAGAGCTCTCAAGACCTTGGGCATCACATCAATTCGCCTAAAAGTTTTCTATCGTACTTCATCCGCTGCAAAAGTGCGACGTTTCGTAAAATAAAAGGCCTTCTCTAGAGCCAAAGCGTGAACTTCACATTGACCATCTTGCAAATTAGTAAAATTCAGACTTCGAGAAAAATTAATGCCAAACTCGACAAATGCCAGATGCATGTCGGCGGTCGTGTGATGTGCCTTCTGTTGAGAAGTTCTACATGATAACGAACGCTGAGAAGGAAATGAAAGGTGTTGCGCCGATGCCGCACTACACTCAATTTGCAGGGAATGCCGCAAAGCATTGCGGATACTGGACGCCATTGAGAACAAAGCGTGCACTACTTTATTATTTGAACTTGGTACTAGGAACACAAAATTTCTATAGAATAACAGAACAATGTGTACAAATACAAAAAGACTGTTTTCTGGGAAGAGATTAGAAACGGAAAATCTCTGTAGAAAAGCAGAAAAGTATAACAGAGAATGTACGCAAAACTACAGAAAACTACTAATACAGAAAACAGACAAGAACAGAACTGTTATGTCACTAAATTTGCCATGCATTTTCTGTTTTTCTAACAGGATTTTTTTTACAGTGTAGAGGAACGAATTTGATGTGTTTTTCGGTAGCGTTCAGCCGAAAGTTCTGCACAAATTCATCAATAGAATTCCTGAAAAACTGTGTAAACCTGGGGGGCAATGTTGAGACCTATAAGAAATTCGGAATAGTTTTAGAGATATTCAACGTAACAATTTTTTCAATAGAATCGGCTAACTGCGTAAATTGTTACAATGGAATAAATTTGTATATACCAATACGAATGTTCTCAAACTTCAGGGCATGAGGTTACTATAATCGTGAAATAAAAAAAATGGATGCATTCTCTTTTGTGAATCTTTTTCTTAAACCAAAGGCAGTTTCACCTGCGAAGGCCATGTATGACGTAAAGTTATTAAGCTATTTTGTAAAGTTTTTATTTGTTTATTTATTGCAAGTAGCCATGAAGTTAAAGTTTACATCATCCTCGAGTTTACCTCAGCTACCTTGCTGCCAGGACTAATTTTTCTCAAGCTATTTCGTTGTGGTATGACAAGCTCACTGCAACCTGCATCTTATGAAAATGAAAATGTTGAGGTCAATTGCCAGGGTAAATCATGCAAACGATGATGACCGCGCATTTCGGGACACAAGTACGGAATACAAAAAAAGAACACGGCCAATAAACACGAACACGTGTATGTGTGTTCCGTCCTTGTGTTTCGAAGAAGTGCGCTGCCATCATCCATTATGATAAACCAACTGTCGCACCAGCACATGTTAATGACCTTCACATGCAATTCCATAGTCGCATACCTGATCGTTAAAACCCACATATAAAAATGACTGAATCATTCTACAATACATAGAATTGAATATGTAGCTCTCTGTAGCTTATTTGCTTCCTAATACTCTGGGTATACTACTGCCTTTCCCTCCTTAAAAGCTATGCGAGTTAATTGGCACAACTTTATACAAGGGTACTAGCGTTTTCTGGGCCTGGTGAGAAAATATTGGCTCACTATGATGAAGATCGGAAAGATGGTATCGTTGTGTCAAGCTTTCTGTGGGATCTGACATTCAGTCTTGAAATAGTCACGTCAAATATTGCTCACAATCCTTGTGCCAAAAGGCAAGACAGGTCGATTGAATTGGACAGTGACATATGTATGCGAAGTTCTGTGTTACTGCTTCCCGAACAAGTATTCAAAAATAAAAGCAAGCTTCTGGACCGGAGTGTCGTGACACGCAGTTTCATCGAGCCCACTTAGAGATGTCATTTTGGCAGTTCAGCCAAAATTTCGTAAGGCCAACAAGACGTGTCATGGCATTTCAACGTCAGCGACAAGTCAAGAGTCAGGAGATATGCCCGGCTTCTCTTAATATATAGGTAGTCCGGGCGTGACGTCGGCGTGTTATAATTTCTCAATCCTTTCTGGCGTATCCTGGCACCCCGTCGCACGGGGGGGAGGATGAAGATTTGAGAGGGATTGCTTTTATATAACTTTGAGAAACGACATCATCTCGTGTGACCACAAAAAACTCGACGCCGTCAGACAACTAGACAGCGGAAACTGACAATACAATTATGCTGTCATTTCTGCTAGTCGTAAGACAAAGCTAGCAATTTCTAACAGTGAGTCAGACTGTTTGGTCTTGTGCTTAAAGTAGTTCGCAAAGGCAACGGCGAGTCTCAGCCGGCGAATGCATGTTTCTTCTTGCCTGGTTAGTCCTTGTGGCAATATAAAAGCTACCCCACTAGGTCTATTCTCCTACGTGCACCACATGTAACACTCGGGAGGATTTAAAACACGTCCTGTGTGATTGTTCCCGTCATGACGCCGAACGACAGGATCTGAAGGCAGCACTTCATTTATAACGCGGCTTGAGCTCCTCGGCCCGTGGCAAAGTAGCGTTTGTGCGATACGCAACACAAAAGCTTAACAAAACTTTATAAATGAGTCTTTTGTGTATATATGTGTGTTTGTGACTCTACGTATTATTTGTGTGTGTATGTGATCATTGTATATATCATAGTCATCACCCGACACCTGTCGTAGTAAGCCAGGCGATAAACCAGGATAACATCTCTGAAAGTACCGTTAAAGATTGCTATCTATCTATCTATCTATCTATCTATCTATCTATCTATCTATCTATCTATCTATCTATCTATCTATCTATCTATCTATCTATCTATCTATCTATCTATCTATCTATCTATCTATCTATCTATCTATCTATCTATCTATCTATCTATCTGTTAAGCATTGCTTTCCAACTATTGCTGAAGGATAGAGACACAAGTTTTATAGTACACTTCAATAAGTCTACTTCTAATCGTGCTTCTCTCCTCCTATTCTCTGACTTGGGGTATCGGTCTTGTTCCTGTTCATTGTATTAGCTGGTCCTAATGTAGTCTACCCTTCCGTTTATCTACGGTTATTAAACGGCTTGGTCTCTCTTACATCTTTACCTTAAATTTTTTGTACACTGCCCGGAATGATGTTCTCGAGTGAATACTCCAAATATCGTCAAGCAATATTTGTGCGCTCGAATTGGCCCATGAAAAGGTTGGGCTAATACTTGCGCAAAACTTCAACTGACAATTGCAATCACCCACCTTACGGGAACCTATTCTAAAATTATTTTCGCTCGTTCGAAATGTAGTTTTGTCTTCCGCACCGCTTTGTGAATAATTTATTTGTCGCTACATTTCACCTCAAGCTCCAAGACTTCAGTACATGCGGTCTTGGCGTAACACAGCTGCTTTTAAAAAGCTTTAGTCAAAATGCCATTTCGTGTATCGCATTGTATGCTTTGGATAGTATGTGGGTGATGTATATGAGGCGAAGTCTTTTGCGAAAACTTGATAATTTTGTGTGATTCTTCCAAATGTTGAGTCTCAAAAGGAACTATTGAACTCGATATAACAGCGTGAATTTCATGCCACCAAATAATATCCGCCAGAGTCAGAGAATGGGGACAGTTACGCTGCAGTTTATAACGAGCATGAAGACGTGCTTGTTCGTTACTATTGTTCCAACCTGCGTTGTAACTTTGTGAACGCGTGTTATAGTGTGTAGAAGTGAGTACGAGTGAGATGGAAGTTGTTGCTACGTTGGAAACCTTGTGTGTTGTAAAAGACAATAAGCTAGTTTCAACCATTAAATTAAGGGTCTGTGCATTTCAAGCCTCTTTTCCATTTTATCTTGTTGTCTTGTATGTTTCCTACGGCACTCACCCCTCACCGATCATTCGCACTCACCAAAGCGTCAGAAGTGCGAGCTATCATGTGCGTCAACGATTTAACGCACTCATCTTAATTATCAGCGGAATTATTATTGGCAAGCAATATTCCTCCATATATATATATATATATATATATATATATATATATATATGTGTGTGTGTGTGTGTGTGTGTGTGTGTGTGTGTGTGTGTGTGTGTGTGTGTGTGTGTGTGTGTGTGTGTGTGTGTGTGTGTGTGTGTGTGTGTGTGTGTGTGTGTGTGTGTGTGTGTGTGTGTGTGTGTGTGTGTGTGTGTGTGTGTGTGTGTGTGTGTGTGACGTAAGAAGGTCAGCAAGGATGGCTGGTAGAAGCCGAGAAGGAAGAAGTGCGGGTGGAATGGAATAAAAGTATGGCGTATGAGCCAAGGCACGTCGCCCATTCATCATAACGTCACATATGTATAAGTATGAATTCATATAATAACCTCAAGTATACGGGAAGACATTCCCGCGCAATGGGTCCGCATAACTTCGGAAATATTTCTTGAGGATCATCTGTCCAAGATGCGAGACGAAAGCTGCATAGCATGTCCGCATTTGGCTTCGTGCATAGAAGACAAGGAAAGCGAGCACCATGCAATGGAAGTGAGGAAGCTTACAATGTCTTTGGTGACGACGACGCCTCCGTCAATGCACCGTCCTTAGCGCTGCAAATAGAAAAAGAAACAAATATCGTGTATCTAAGAGCCCATACGCTCGAAGGCGACAACAATGCTCGCGACTGTAAACAGCGCAGACACGGGAACCGAAATAAGGAACGCACGACAGAGGCGCTGTGTAGTGTGATCTTTCAATCTGTGTCCCGTTCCTGCGTTCTTTGCAGAAGTATGTGTTCGTACCAACAAGCTCGGTTAGCCACCGTTTTGACGCGACTGTACTTTGTTCACCGCATACACAGAAGGTTCTCGTTAGCGCAACCACACAATTGCTAGGAAGGCTTGAACAAAGAGCAAGTCAGCAATAAAAAGTATAGGAGGAAAGGAACGAAAGAAAGGCAGGATGGTCAACCAAACGCGCGTCCTATGTGCCACCCTATACGCAGGGGGGAAGGGTATTAAGAGATGAGAAGGAAAAGGAGGGAGGGGGGGAGGTAAGCACGGGTACTAAAATATGCGGCTGTTCCTTACGATTACAATAAATTACTGAAGTCAGCCGATTTCAAGGACTGTGGGAATGCACGCGTCGCATTCGAAGTCTGCGACGCGTAGGGATGCGGTTCAAGGACATTTTTTTTGTTTCCGAAATGGTCTACGGTCTTGTTGGTTTAACACAGTACGAAGAACACTGCGCGCGGGAGACAAATATATGGGGCTATCACACTACAACAAGGAATTAGTATGCTTTCGTGAAAGCCACCCCTAGCAAGAAGCGAAGGAATATAGAAGCTAGGATGTTAGTAAAAGCTCAGGTCTTTTAGGCAGACATATAATTGCCGATGCCAAGAGTGCCTTCACAATACAAATATTTTCGTATAATTCTCTTTTAAGCATATACGACGCTTCAACCTACGTTGTTGTTCCTAACCATTTCCCGTGAGTGCCATGGGCCCTTTGAATGGTAATACTACAAAAAATGTCAAATATGCGCTACCCAATTTAGTAAAGTAGGCGCAGTAGTGCCGAGTCAGTCGGCTATGTATAAGTACTATTTATTGCCAGTAATCCACGGCGAGTGCGTGTTCAAAAAGGTCACGCATTCTACGGAGAGCTGGGCAGTCACTTTAATTTGCAAGTAAAGGCTGGCGCACATCAAATATAATAGACACCCGCGTACAAAGAGTACATGAACGGCTTTGCACCGAAAGATATATGCATCTTAATACAGAATGCAATTTAACTACGATATCCCTTGTTTTACGCATAGCGCTTGCCATTACTGTATGCGTATTACGACTCTCCGAGCGAAGCACACTTTCGTTCTGATGCTATTACTATTTTTATTTGAGTTAGCTGCTTTATATGTTCAGTATTCCGAGAAGCATACTGTATCGAAAGATGTACTTCAGTACAGACGACAATAAAACATTGACGTCCTTGTCTTATGTGGCGCCCGCAATAAACTCATGCGTACTAGATCTTTCGGTGTAGGGACAGTTCGTATTCTGCTACCATCTCAACTGCTGTTTGAGTTGAACTGCTCCATGTGCTTAAATTGAGGTTTCTGTTTTATCTAACCACGCAATGCGTTATGCCATATGTATCATCATGAACCATTGAGTTGTGTATTCATGACAAAAACTTGCGATGCGTTCCAAGGATCTTGAAGGTACAAAGGACAGATTTCTGTTCTGTTCTGTTCTGTTCTAACTGACATGCTGTGGAGAGCTGGAGCTTTATATAACCTCAGCTACTCCGTTTCTATGAGTTCTGCAGCGCAGGGGAAAAAAAGTGGTTACTCAAAATCAAAAATCAACTAGTAAAGAAAAAACATATAGGAAACTGAAAAAAAAAGACATGACAATGAACAGTTCGCTTGCACGAGTTCACTTTCCAATACAAAGTTCACATGCCCACACATTTCTGTCCAAGTTCCTCTCACAGTACACGGTCTCTATTGCCGGACTCTAAGTTCTACTCACAGTACACGGACTCTAATGCCGGAGTATTACTGCGTCTAAGCTGTTTTTGTTTTCGCAGTTGTGATACCAAGTAGACATGTTTATAGAGCAATACATGCAAAATCACGCTATTACCACTTGAAAGGCCTTAAGAAAGAAAACGATGTTACAGGAAATATTGGAGTGGACTACGCAGAAGGTGACACAATATCCCGATTTGTATTTGTGTCGTTTAGGGAGGCAAATAGATTGCTAAAATATTGAAACATTGTCAGTTTTAATAAAAAATCATTGTATTATCATGCCCTTGCAACAGATACGATGCCTCTTAGTGGCGTCGCCATCCCAAAAGGCCACCATTTTATTTACGACAGGCAGTAACGCAGCTCGCCAGCTGAAGAGTTGCTTAAAGTTATGCTACTTGCTGTGAAAACATGCTAGCGTGCAGAAAAACAAAAACAAAACACCACAAAGGCAGTATAGGGTTAGAAAAAGAAACAACTTGATGTATTTTTTTCTGTTCACCCGAACGGCATTTGAGATGATATATTTTCTAAATAAGTTCTCTTACTCCATGACGACTCGCCTCTTCACAGTCGGCTTTCACAGCTGCCGCGAACTGTCCTACATAGTATGTCATTCGCTACTTGCACCGCTCATACTTTAACTTATTTTACTTACGTCGCCGTGTTTCCTCTGATGGTAGTTAATTGGGTCTTTCAGTTGTTATCGCGTCCTGTCACTCCATCAAAATATTTCATGACAGATGTAGTACAGTTTGAAACGATCGCAAGAAACAAAGTAATTTAGCGTATTGTGCTTCAACATACGCAGGAAGAGTTGCGCAGGTTGTCCATGTACCCTCGATTCGCTCAGAACAACCTGCCGCAATTGGACTGTTTCGTCAGAGCTCTCTCGATGTTGTTCTAAAAGCAACAACACCGCGTGACAATTATATGCACTGCAATGCAATTGTACTGCTTTCTTCATAATACCGAAACACCCCAGAATATTCCGAGCGACATGGCGAGCTTAAAGCTTGATGTTTGACTTGCCCTAAATATAAACGCACTTACTACATAGCAGAGGTCGCTTGTATTGCTTGCTAGAAGGACGGCCTAATCGGCACATATCACAGTTGAAGTAGCTTGCTGGACACCACAAAGCAGCGGTCGCAGCTGTTCTCAAGAGCGCAGAATACACTGGCGCCAGAGGGGGGCCCCAGTTGAGTTGCCAAGTTTGCATTCTATAGCAATGCATCCACTACACCCCTTTCCTGTCTACATTGGGGTCTTTTTAATCGCTGTTGTCAAGTAAGTCCAATTATTTTTTGCAAGCCGGCGAATGAAACGGGAATCAATGACTAAAACATTTATTGCAGGAAATCGTATACTGGAATTAGTGCCAGAGAAGATTGGGCGGGTCCCTATTCCGGTACTCCGTTGGACTGCGCTGCAACCCACGCCCGCTCCACGAGACTGCGCTGATCCTCGAGAGCTCAGCTGGACAATGCCTCCTCCCCTCCTCCCCCTTCAACTGCGTAATTGGAGCGACGCTTCAATTAGATTGGCAGGACCAAACCATGTGAAACAGGTCAGCGTGGCTGCCACAGAATTTACACACTGCGCTAAATTATTCTGGGTCTATTTATTTTGGCCATCATGCCCGGGCTACTGTACGACATGGTTTGGAGCCTGCGCAGACGGATCTCCTCGGTTTTAGTAAGTCCCTTAGCGGTGATTCATATTCGACCAACCGAAAAGCACCGAAAAACACCGTTGTGTCGTTGAACCACACGCGGTAAAACGAATGAAGTACTACTACTGCCGTGATATGAAATCGCTGTGTGAGACAGCGATTTCATATCACGAGTCTCTTTTAAGCTGTAACCCTATATATGCTAACTTATGCCTTATTACCTCTCTTTTTCTCTCTCCGGGGATAGGGCAGTACTCGTAAGCAAGCAGTTCGGCGGGGAACTGCTTGCCATCGTGTTGCCATCGTGAAATGCCATCGTGTTGCAGCGGAACGTCTTGGTTCGTAACGTTGACAGCCCGCGTGGAACTTCAAAGAGACCCTATATAGAGGATACACGGAACACGTTTTATGCATGTCAGTGTCGCAAATGGCTGCACTTAGTAGTCAGCCGTCGGTACGGCCTTTTTACTACACTAAAAGTATGTACCTCTCTTCGCCAGTAATATTATAATACACATGGACGTGTTTTTGGATGCAAGAATTTGACAACCTAAACATCTTGAGTATGAGATATGCTTTAAGTACTCCCTTAAAGAAAGTTATCAAGATTCCCGGTCAATTTCCAGATCTAACACCATACAGCCGCGCATGACCAAGAGATAGAGAGAGAGAGAAACGTAGAGGAAAGGCAGGGAGGTTAACCAAACTTTGGTTCGGTTGGCGGCGCAACACTTGGGGTGGGAGATGGGGGGAATAATAGAAAGGAAATGATAGAGAAGAAAGAAGAAGAGTAAGAAAGAGATGGATAAACAGTTAGCTTGAACGTACACAACACGAACTCTGTCGGAATGGTTGAGGCCCGGTTACTGTGCGATGTCAGTGCACGTTAAAGGGATAGTGAGCAAAATTTTCGCCGCCGAGATAAATGGCCCAGTTGAAAAATTGGGTGCTGAAGTTTGTTGAAACAACCTTCATTTCAGCCAGACACTAGCATAAAATAATGAATTTAATGCATTTTCACAAATTAGCGCGTCTAGCGGCCGCGCCGTGAACTAGAGAGGAAGTTAAGCGAAACCCGCCGGATACTGACTCGCCAACCGTGCTCGCTGCAATATCGCTTACCCATAGCCAGTGGCGTAGCCAGGGGGTGGCACACCGGGCACGTGCCCCCCCTCCCCCCCCGAAATTTTTTTCGCCATGGCATACATAGGGAAAAATGACCATTGCAAGGAGGTGCATCCCCCGAAATCAAGGTGGTGCCCCCCCCCCCCCCCCCCCCGAAAAAAATTTCTGGCTACGCCCCTGCCCATAGCCACCACCCGCTTCCGTGCGTCTTTCTCAAAACGTGTTCTCAATCGGCAGCCAACGACGCCATAGCCGCACTCTCGGCCGTATGTTTGTTTTCTCAAGCGGAGCTTGTGCCCACGTCTACGAATTTGCCGTTTGTGTTGTCTGCTGCTACGTAACGTGAACGATGAAGCACCTCGAATAGCGTAGAATGCCTCAACGCTGCTCTGCGCTAGGGTGTGCGAAAAGCTGCGTCGGGAGAAGCAAACTCTATCATACCTTTCCGACAGAGCCGAAGCTTTGAAGGATATGGATTCGCGCTGCGCGCCCATCGCAACCAACGTGGGTGCCTAGTAACCATGGATAGTAACCATGAGACGAGCCCTGCTTTGTTGCTGCGCTTCGGCATGTCAGCGAAATGTCAGCACCTGGCCTCCGTTTTGGAGGCCTCTCGAACTTGGAGTCGAAATCACCGCTCGTGGAACCACTGCCACTCGCACCTTGCATCTTTGCGCGCTCGCGACACGCTCGGTAGTTATATACTCCGTTTCATACATCAGGTGCAACGCTATGGAAGCTAGCGAGACTTCTTGCAGTAGATGCGCTCGCACCAAGAAATAGTTCAAGGATTTTAATACCCGTGATGTGTTTGTTTTTCTCTTCGCTTTTAGGCTGAGTAATAAATTTAGATCCTTTTTACTTGAGAAATAAATAAACCCCATTATTTATATGGTTGTCAATAGGTTGTTCAGGATCGCTGAGCGTCTCTGTGTTTTCGTATTGTGGTCTCCGCGATTAGTTCCGTCAGCGCGCAGCCGGAGCCCATCGGAGAGGCCACGTTTACAACGACAAAATCCAAGGGCGAGACGCGCGGAGTTATACATTTTGCTGACCGAACTTTTTGCATAGCTTCCACAGCGTTGCACCTGATGTATGAAACGGAGTTTAGTGGTTTTTTAGGAAGAAGCACTATTTTGTCTCCTATGTGGAGACAAGGCTTAGCGCCACACTCGGTGTGTGTGGTCGTGTGGTTGTTGAGAGGAGAGGTGGAGAAAGGGAAGTGGCAGGGCAGAAGAGAGCGTGCCAGTTGCCCCCCCTCTTGCTGGAGCATTTGACGTCACGGCCGTCGACAAGCGCACTGGCGTGCAGCCTTTCACAATCCACTAAAGATACGGCCAACTGCTCGAAATTACGTGAAATAAACGCTGTTTATAGGAACAGTCGTGTCGTCCGAGTCGAACTTCAATGTTTTCGTAGTTTTTCCACATTTTTGTTCAGTATCCCTTTAAAGAGCACCAGATGGTCAAAATTTCCGGAGCCCTACGCTACGGCGTCTCTCATAATCATATCGTGGTTTTGGGACGTAAAACCCCAGGTATTATTATTGTTATTATTAACACCAACTCGCGCTGTTCACAGGCGCTCGTGAACTCCGGTCGTACTCAAGAAGCACAACAGGGCTACCGTGGCCCTTGCGCATGTGCGAAACCGTAGGCCAAGGTCCCAGGATCTTCTTTTCTGATAGTGGTCTTGGATCCAGATGACGGAGCTTGGTTTCCAGACCCCGTCGTTGAGACTAGTACGATGGGCAGTGGCACAGAATGTGCGCAAGCATCTCCTCACAGGCGCATATGTTGCATGCCGCACTGCTGGCCATTCCAATGAGATATGAATGAGATATGAATACACATTCGTAAATGCCACACCCAACCACATGCGACAAAGCAAAGTTACACCGCGTCGTGAGAGCCCGGATGGCAAACGAAGTTGCAAATTTGGGTCAATCGACTACAAGCGCGCGTTGGAAAAACCCTGCGTATTCCATTGTAGAAGCGTGGTGTGGCGAGCAAGTGATTGCAGTCGCCGCGTGGCGTCCGTTCTCAAGAGTGGTATGGACGTCCGCAGGTCTTGGTCATGAGCCGATCATGCAGCTTCATCCGCGCGGTGATTGCCGACAATTCCGCAATGACTCGGCAACCACTCAAACATAATATCATGTCCTTCCTCGAGCGCTTGGTGGTAATCGTGCCTTACTTTATACACTGATTGTTCGTGTAACCCATGCCGTAAGGCAAACCGTAGTGTTTGTAATGCTTACCTCGAGTCGCAAAAGATGGCCCATTGATTAGGTGGCTGCTATAGTATGTACTTCACCGCACCTTGAGGCGCTGCGAGCTGTGCTGCTGTCGACATCGTGATATGAGGAAACTTGAATTGCAACGATCAGTGGCGTAGCCAGGGGGTGGCACACCGGGCCCGTGCCCCCCCCCCCCCCTCCCGAAATTTTTTTTCGCCATGGCATACTGGGCACAAAATGACACTCGATCACATCTGCCTACCTGGTCCCGACTTCAGATCAAGGTGGTGCCTCACCCGAAAAAAATTTCTGCCTACGCCCAGATACGTTGCAAGATGGAACAACCACTGCTCCAGTAGAGCTGTTGGAATTAGTGGAGCCATCGGTGTAAACATGCATGTGGTCAAAGTAGGTTTCGTCCAACAGACGCTAAGACAACTGCTTCAGGGCTAGCGGTGACATGCGTGCCTTCTTAATGATTCCAGGAACCGATAAGCACACATCAGGTTGACGGAGACTCCACAACGCAGATGCCGGGCGCATCCCAGGCTTGAAGCCAGGAGGTAATATGTCGTGGTGTTTCGTCACAATACCGCAGAACGATACATGGGGCCTCCACGATGGCAAACACGCTAAACGATGTGATGGTAGCCGTGATAAATGCCGAATATGCGCTCTCATCATCTCAACAATGATATAAGTTGTGACCGGCTGTTATTGTGAGATAGCGATAGTTGCAACTGTCGATGAGCATCTTGGAAGGCCAAGACATGTCCGAAGTGCTTGGGCTTGCACGCTCTGTCTTGCACGTGTTGAACAGGGCAGGAAGGCTGTATCGGAGAAAACCGAGAAAGAGGGCTGTATAAAGCAGCAGCATTGAGCGCACGGATGGTCACCATGATTTTCCGACAACGAACTTAAATACATTCTCAATGCAAATGAGCTTTCTCTTCAGATAGGAGACATGCGGACTCCAGGTTGGGCCGCGATCCACGATGACACCTACGAATCTATGGCTGCTCTTATAAGCGATTGATTAGCCTTCGATGCATACTGGGTAGAAGGACATCGGTTTGCGTGTAAACGCCACTGCTGCACATTTTTCTGTAGCGATAGTCAAACCTTGCTGGCGAAGGTATGCAGATGTCAATGTTGCCGCCTTCTGTATTATGGGCAAAAACAGCGCGCTGACGGACGGGAATGTATTCTTGCGCGAACTTGAGGCCGTGTCACGCCGAACGCCCAGATGCAGATATCATCAGTGTATAGAGATATATTAGCCATCTGTGGCGGCGTTTCGGTGAGCCCCACCAGAACTAGGTTGAAAAGAGTCGGGCTCAACACGCTACCTTGTGTGACACCACGACTTGTGAAATGCTTATTCGTAGGCCCATCTTCTGTTAGGACTAATATGGACCTCTTTGTGAGGTAGCTTCCAACCCATCGAAATACGTGACCTCCAAGTTCCGCTGCTTCGAGAGCATTGAGAACGGCCTCATGTGTCACGTTGTCGTAGGCACCTTTCACATCTAAGAACAGTACCACCGACAACCGCTTATTAGTTTTCTACTGCTGAACGGCGGTCACTAAGTCAATGACGCGACCGATTGAAGACCGACCCCGTCGAAAGCCAGCCATGGCATCAGGATAGATGTTATAATGTTCTAGGTACCATTCCATTCGTGTCAGCAGCATCCTCTCCATGACCTTGCTGACGCAGCTTGCTAGTGCGATGAGCCGGTATGATGCCAGATCCAACGGAGACTTTTCGGGCTTAAACAGAGGCACCAGGCGGCTGCACTTCCACTCGTCGGGGACTGCGCCATCATGCCAAGATTGGTTGAAAATATCCAGGAGACAGCGTTGTGCCTTCAGGCTCAGGTAACGCAAGGCAGCATAGGTCACTCCATCTGGACCTGGGGACGACGAGCGCCTGCACGTGTTCAGCGCTGCATGAAGTTCTTTCATAGAGAATGGAGCTTCCATATGCTGATCTCGTGCAACAGTAAAGTCATGTGGCAACAGGTCGATCGGTATAGAGATGTCGCCACCTAGCTTGGCACAAAATTTACCAGAAACCTGTAGCTGTGAGCGACGTTGATGTAGTGCCAGCGCAGTGAAGGGATGACGCTGTTGTTGAGAATCCGCCTTTTGCATGTCTGTGTGGCGCCCTCTCGCGGACTCTTCAAGAAACAAACCGTGGGGCGTCGCGCGCCTGCTGCCACCACTGCCACTGCTGCTGCATAGCACAAAGCTTGGCAGCGGCATATGTGCTGATAGTCCCGTCTGAGTGTTGTGGCATGGAGCCACCTGGGAGTATTTACATGACCGGCGGCTTCTTTTCTGCGACCAACGGGTGGCCCAAAAGGCAAGTATCAATGAAAATGATGAGCAAGAAGCAGTTGAATGCCTTCATGGCAGCAAGTGGTTCGCGGTACTGGCGGAAAACCACAAAAGCGCAGAAATTCTGCGATGAGTGGTACGTGCGCAGCCTCACGTTTAATGAGTTGACTGCCGCGTCCACGTGCCGAGTTCCGAGAAGCATTTTTCTCCCGTCAATGAAGGGTGGCTGCTACATTGTGCATGCAGTCGTGAGGAAGACCGCATGCGAGGTATTGGCATGTCACTGCCTCTGTGCAACCGGGTAAATATAATTTTTGTTTATTGATTGACGCAGGAAGAATTTCGTTCCTTTCTCAAGAGCCACAACTGGTTTGACCAACTCCGGGCTGTCCAGAAGGCCCACAATGCGGCGGTGGGGCTTGGCCTTCCTGTCCCAACGTGGGAGCGGCCCGCAGTCTTGCCCCTATAAAACGGGTTGACGATTCTTCTGGACCCGAATAAATGTTACTATCTCTGTGGCATTCGTACTAATCATATGGACAGCCGGGCCTCTGCTGGGGCCGTTTCGTGCCGTCGTTGCATCAACGTTTTACTACGGGAGCACGGAGCAACGATTTCACTGAATGGCATGCTTCGAAGTGCATGTCGCAAGTACCTCGCGCGTGGGCCACAGTGTTTGCTGGCCTGCACATTCAAATTGAAGGAACGTGATCTTACAATACATGCGTTACATGATTTTAGCACACCAGAATAGCTGGCGCCGATCGAACGCGGCACGCTGAACCTGTCTTGAGCTATGTGCTTTTGCGAGTGTCGTTTAACCGAAATTGCGGTACGTGGGAGAGTTGGCCGGCGAACCTGCAAAATCTGTGAACATCGCACTACGGCGACCAAACAAAGGCACGCACGTGGAAAGTTCGCAAGATTTGTGAATCAGTGCGCGGCAGTCACGTCAACAGTGAACACAGGCGGATTTCTTTTTTTTTTCCTTTTTCACCCAACAGCGAATGTGCTTTGACAACAGAAATGAACCGCTGAACTCGGTGAATGACAGGCGACGAAAGTGCACCATTTCGCATTCATTGTGTTCTAGCGGAGGATTTACGGCGACTGTTTTCCGATATATAGAAGACGCCAAAGTAATCAACAGCCTAGTCACGTTGAGACCAAAGCGAACGAAGGCGCAATTAACCATACTTTGGTGTTGTCGTCATTTCAAAACAAATACAGAAAGCATATCGTACAAAGAAAAGCCGTAGCGCAAGCTTCGTCGCTACTGAACTGCTGTGCGAAGAGACAGACACAAAGCGCACACTTATTCCA
Source organism: Rhipicephalus appendiculatus (assembly GCA_030522465.1). NCBI lineage: Eukaryota > Metazoa > Arthropoda > Arachnida > Ixodida > Ixodidae > Rhipicephalus > Rhipicephalus appendiculatus. Next base: position 537,535 of record JALIZH010010415.1, on the reverse strand, counting down.
CGCCCTGCAGGAAACATGACATGTTCTTCGCGAATAAGATTTAGTTAGCACACACACCGTTAACGAACTGCTTTTCGCACTGTCTCGCACAATCCAAAGGCTGCCGCGAACTGCCGTCTTCATTTTGGCGCCTCACAGCTCCGATCGTGCCACTCTTCACGGCGCTGATGATCGCGCTTCACCGATGGGAAGTGGAAAAAATGAATGTTGCTGCTGGGCACGCCTCACGAAGTGCATCCATAAGCGGCGTTAGTTGCCGGCATCAAGCTAACAGAACCAGATATATATAAATATATTTGTTGTGCCACCGCACGTGCCAACACTACTCCCACCACCCATGCCGCCGCGGAAAAAGAGGCGGCGTCTGCAACGGCACCCCGCAGATCGTTTCCTAGATTTGCCGCCAGGTGGCCGCGCATGCGCTGTAGAGGCATGCAAAAGGCGGATTCCGAAGGTCTCGGCGTGCCTTCCCGCCAAAACAGACGCCGTCAAAGAAGTCTCTGAAGTTGTGCCATCGCCGCCTGATTACACGGTTCGTGAGGGGGGACAGGCCAGCACAATGCCGACAAGAACGAAGTGGTTGCGCCCGTACCCTTTTCTGCGGCAGCCTTCGTGGGACCGTCTACGATCTTTCCTCCTTCCTTTCTCCCTCTCACTTTACTTTCCTTTCCTATTTTCTAGTCCTTTCAACTTTTAAATAAACCAGTCTCAAAACGAACACCAACGTGTCAAGTCGCTTCCTTCTCGAGGCGCGCGCGGCCCAAGCCGCCCTGCTTAGTTTACGCGCAGCGAGAATTAGTCGTTTACCAGCTGGCGATAGCAATTAGAGTCAGTGACGAAGTTTAGGGCGCAAGTAATCATCTACAGCTGTTGTGTATATGAGTGAATGCCTTGAAGAGTCCTCCATACGGAGGACAAAGGCTTGCGGGGGTCTAGCGAGTCACAGAAGCTCTTCCATCGTTGTTCCTGAAGTTTGTGCATTCGACGCTGGATTTTCTTCTGAATGCGCCTGGATTTTCTGAGGTCATAGATGGACTTAATGCGTATATATCATCTTTCCGCACGCCGGCGGATAGCTTTAAGTTGCTTCAACTCTTGGTTGAGTGCTGTACGTCTCGATGCTTTCGAACACATCCTCGTAGAAGTCTCCATTGCATGACGAAGCACTTCTTCAATTGATTCCGGTGGTTCGTGTATTCACTTGTCCTCCACTCATATCTGATACGCTTCCCAGTCAATCTTTCTTGAGAGTCCAGGAGAAGGAGAACCGTCCGAGACCTCTCACTGTCACGTACGTGGGAATATGGTCACTGCCGTGAGTTTCAATATCTGTGAACCACTGAACTTTTGTGACAATACTATGCGACACTAACGTCAAGTCCGGTCAGCCACTATAAGCCACTCCTCGGAGATAAGTGGGCCCAAAGAAATCATCAGTCCCCCGTGCCGTATCGCCTCTGTACACGGATCAACTAAGGCGTTGGCGTGAAACAATGTTTTTAGATGGTCCTGGCGCTGGCCAAAGAGTGCTAGAGTGTCTTTAATGGACTGAAGCATACGGTGGCATCGCACGCGACCAACGGACGGCAGGCGTCTCAACAACACTAAAAAAAGTTTGCACCCTTTGAGGCTTATTTTTTCCTCAAGGAATAATCGTCATCTAGCGTGCGTTTCCGTTCTCTGACGCTGCGCGTCTGGTAAATCCAGGTCGCGAAATACATTTGCGTTGTGAGCGTGACATTTCGTTCTTCACAATAAAGCAGCCGGTGCAGGTTTTCAAAGAAGGAAATACAAGCAAGGCGCGTGAGGATTACTGGTATTTCTTTAGTGATGGTCAGCAGCTTTTCAAGGAAGAATCGTCTGTCTTGGCTCCCTTTGATGTCTTTAAATGGTGACAGTGAGCTTAAGTGGATGTTATTCTCAGTGACTGTAAGTGAATGGTGGCGTTTTCCTTCATAACAATAAAGTACTGTATCAGAACATTGAGAGATGATTTATTAAGATGTACAATTTCTCATTACACAACGAAAACTTGAGAAACACAAGCGGAATTGTAGGCGCGCTTGTGGTGTCGTGTTTTAGTACCAGTCCGCGTTCATGCATTTCTGTGGTAAAAATATTTCAAATGCGCAAGCATTGCTATGCCGATTCAACGAGAAAACTGTTCCTCCCTCTGTCATGTAAAACGAATCGCTATAAAAAATAAATTCATAAAACAAAATAAATTTTCTTGCCGGTTTTGGGCTCCGAACCCTATGGACTTGCCCACGCTCAGAAGCCGATCGAGCGTCCTTACGCAATGAGTGAGACACCCGCGCTTGCAGAATGTGAATATATGTAAATCATATGAACATATTGTACCGGTGGGATAAAATAAATGTAAAAGGAGAACACTTTCTCTGACGGCTTTGTTGAAGCATTTCCATGACGGTAGAATAAGATTATTCTGTAGGACAACATCTATAAAGCCGACACGGAGCATTGTACTCATCAGGAACAGTCCATCTTAGCGACAACTTTAATGCCAAACACACCACGTATGCGTTTCTCTGGTCGCAGGAGGCACCTTCCGTTGCGCCGTTCGAGCTGCTAGCACTAGAAAGAAGACGGAAGACGCCATGCCGATGCCGCCCGCCGAAAACACCCCAGAGAAGGCTATACAACGCGAAGCACGCGTGGGAAATAGAAGCGCGTGATACCGGACGTAATCGGGAACAAAGAGCGCACACACAGCATCACACAACGACGAAACAGCGGGAGATTAGTACTAAACGCTTACGCATTACTTCGACGACTCTCGGGGGAGATTCTACGAGGAATGTTTTCATGGTTGGTAGGGCTGAATCCGAAGGCAGATGGGGTGATGGAGTGAAGGAATCTTGGGTGCGTCACGGGCGACTCGTGAAGCCTTGTTTCTGCATCTCCTGTTCACCTTTTTTCCTATAGCGTAATTAAGTCACGATGCGAGTCCGCGCTTTAGCACATCAATATTTCGGATTTTTTATTAGGCGCAGCATTAAAAACTGGTGGCATAACGAAGCACACAGCTGCCAAATGCTCTAAGGCATGTACGTACAGCCTGCAGCCATTAGTGCATTCACTTCACATTTTCGGTGTGCAGTTCTCGCCTTAACAAATTACAGAGGCTTCACTCATAGCAAGGACGTATGCGGCGTCTGCCTAGTACGTCGAGCACGCGCCTCTGATTGTTCAGAGCACGAGCAGTGGCGTGCCGTCTTAGGAAGAGTGAAACGCAGATGTATTCGGACAGCAAACACCCGTTCTAGCAAACCATTACCGGGCTTCCTCTTGGCAGGCAGCACTGCGGGGAGTGCTTAACGTGCACACAGTAATGAAGCGTGCAGAACTGGTCTCAATTTTTTTAGTTGCTGCAGTACGCACAAACGGTAGGCATTTAATCGCATTGGTTTCTTTCGCATATCACAGACAGCGAGAGGGGGGTAGTGGGCAATATTGACCCCAGATCAGACGTAAGCAAAGCGCAAGCGTTAAGTCCTCGTGGTACAAACACCACCTGAAGCTGTGAAGGAAAGAACCTCTGTAGGCGAGGAGCATAATATAGGAAATAACAGTATATTTTTTTCAGTATTTGATCCATCACGTGCGACTTATATGGTGTGGTTAACCTTGTGGATTGAATGCGGCAAAAGCGATATTGATTATTCTGAGTTTCATGTTGCCCTTTGCACAAATGAGCCCATGCTGACACCTTCACCTCTTGGCTCTCCCACATGCGGCTGCCGCGGTTGCCGCAATTTCTGTGTGTTGTTTCATGGAAATAGTAAATCACTTACAGGCACAGTATTAATGAGAACTAACCGACACAATTTTGCCTTTTAGTTCTCATTAATATTGTGTTTAACAAAGAAAACGAGCCATTAAATTTACATATCTTTCCTTCTTACAGGCACAGTGGTGGATAAGCCCTCGAAAAAGTTGAACGAATTAAAACAGCAGTGACAGTACATCCAATTCGTAATGTTCTTTTCAATTATTTGTGGACTGGTCCACTACGTTTTCCCCATAAACAGAGCAAGGTACAAGCAGCGAACTTGTATAATGGTTAGGGTTCCATGTATTTTTCGCGTCCGTGCGTCAACAATAAAAAGGACGACCGTCGGCCGATTCCGGAGATAGCACAATATCGGGCGTGAAGCAGGAGTCAAGCATTATTCTGCCAATAATAATAATAATAATAATAATAATAATAATAATAATAATAATAATAATAATAATAATAATAGAGTAATAAATAAACAGTGGTGTCTAAAACACGTTCTTGGGCTAGTTGGTGCATGGTTTGGCAAAAAATTTGTGGGCACAAGGAAACGAGGACAGGAAATGACACGACTGGTGCAAACTACCAACTGATTTATTGGAACCAACTGATTTATTGGAAAGAACACTGGATCCAAGGTAACTTCAGGCGCATGCGCAAGTCACATTGATAAGCACCGTAACAGGATGTCAAATGACCTTTAGTTATCAAGAGTTGTGTAAAAAGTGGGATTCATTGCGATATAAATTTAATGACGGCACACTAACACACTGGGAACCTTTCTTATTTATGTAAAAAGTCACCAACAATTTATTTATGTAAAAAGTCACCAACTCTGGCGTCCTGGTTACGACTTTTCCCAAGCACCCTGGTTTCGAAAAAACGGGGCGCACATGCGCAGGACTTGCAGCAAGAAGGCAAGCGTAATCCAGATACATTGTTACGGGGGACTTCATGGTCCACAAGTCGGTTATTTGAACATCGACCAGTCTGGCCGATGTATGCCGTACCACAGCTGAGGGATATTTCATAAACCACCCCAATTACACATGTGCAATAGGGTTTACATGCTGTATGTCACAGGCGGCTTTATTCTTTTGCTCAGAAACACGGGCGCATAGCCCGAAGAGCTTATTAGGGGCGGAGAATACCACGGGAACATCATGTCTGCCCGCAACCTTCGTTAGGTTGTGGGCAACTTTATGCATATAGGGTATTATATCCGGCCTTGTGTTTTGCTCTGTAGGTTCCGACCTTTTGCGCATGCATTTAAATTTCTTGATCGAGTTGACAAGCTAAGAATAAAAAGTAAAGTGTACCACTATCCATTTGTGTTATGCGCGCCCAACTAGAGCAGTCCTTTGCTATGACGTAATGGTTAGGAGGAACCAATAAAAAAATTCAACTGTTATCCAACATCGTCCTCGTCGGTCGTCATTAGATGCAGATGAAATTTGTGATTGTGCCGCGTTTGACGTGCTCCGAAGCGGCAGCAGCTCGGAGTGTTTTGCAACGCTTTACTGCGTTCCGTCGTTTCCGCAGCGTGAAGTAGCAACACGGCGGAAGCATGAAAAATAAGGGCAATGCGGCCTCGTGGGCGTAGCCTTTATTTATTCTTAGGCTGCCACCGACTATAGTTATGACTGAAAAAGAGAAACCAGTCGATTGGAGACGCGACACCTGATAATCAAAACTGTCAACCATCATGCGTTCGCAACATCTGCTTATCGCCGAATGCAAGCACATTGTCGCGATTACTCTCGTAACATTTTATTGCGATAGCAATTATATGGACACCCTAGCTGATTTTTGCCGTCGGCGTCGCCGTCAGGCCCCGTATATGTATATGTATATATATAAATATAACAGCCACGAAGAAAAATAATTCAGAAAAATATTTGCCGACGCGCGGAATCGAACGGGCGACCTCTCGCTCCGCAGCGCGCGGCGCTAACCCCTAGGCCACAGAAGCGCCCGTCCTTCGGCATACTAACGGCGAGCTACTTATATACACCAGTCACCGCTGGCGGTACGCCGATCTCGGGGGAATCGGCCTGTTCTCTGCCTTACCAGTGAACCGGCGAGATGGCGCGAAGTGCTCGCTGGGCGCCACTCGTTGCGATACATTAGCTCCTCAACCTGCCCTTTGCCCTCGCGGCGTAGTCACCCGTGCCCGTGCGCGCGCGCGCGCTTATCTTGGGATGGGGGGATGGAGGCGGTATGACGTCGTGTGCTTTCGCCGGAAAGATTGCGTTTAGGTTACACAGCGCACAAAGGTCACTTCGCTCGCTGCAGAGCGAAAGAAGCGAAAGAAGCGCGCTGTTCAAACACAGTGAAGTAACAACTGTGACACTTGTTAGTTTGCGCTCGTCCTGTGTATACCTGTGCATACGTTTCGTGCACCCTTTGTGTTTGAGCAGAGCGTTAAGTGTCGAGCTGCGAACGTTGTTCGCGCTCGTCCCGTGCTTGTTCTTTTCGTGCGTTCTTTGCGCTTGAGCAGCGCGCTCCAAATTTCGATCTGCTCGGCGTTCTTCGCATGAAATCTCATGTTGTCGCTATCGCATTAATTGCTTCGCCCTTGCGGCGAAACTGTGACTTTTTAGAGTGTGCGCCGATTCAACATTCAGCATCTTCTTTTGAGCACGACGTCGATACGACCAGCACGTGACGTTATTATTAAAAGTTATTCTGATATCTAGGAATTGCAGTTCCTTATTATTGAATTCTTCCTAGTTAAGTCAGGCTCTTTTCATGGAATCTAAACACGCTTAAACCTTTTTCCAAGGCAATACTGTAACTCAACTGGTTATTCGAGTTCAAAATCACCAGGAAGTCGTCAACATATCGAAATATCTTAAAAGTTTTAGCTTCAATATCTTCATTCAAATCTGAGTCAATGGACGGCAAGAAAATGTTGCACAGCACCGCTGCCACACACGAGCCGATGCATATGCCTGTACTCTTTACAAAAAGCTTGTCATCATAGGAAATCAAGGTACTATTAAAATAAAATTCCAAAAGTGACAAAAAATCTTCTACAGAAATTCCGCAATCATTGTGAAAAGACACCACTCCATTCCTCTCAATGCAACTTCGGACGCAAGGAAGCAGTTCAGAATGTGGTACCGAATAAGACAGGTCGACGACATCGATGGAAAAACCAAACCGTACAGGAGCATTTTCTCTCAAAAAGGTGGTCCCATCTCTAGCGAGTTCTCAACGGAAAACGGGTCATCAGACTGCAGCCCGCTGAGGCGTAAAACGAGGAATCTGCTGAACTGTTGTTACCTCGTACCGCGTTCTCTCACAATGGAACGGAAGAGCATTTCCAACATATGAGTCATGACGGCAAAAACACTGCTAGACTATCACCCTTGCACTTTTTCACTGACTTGGCCAGCTTCAGCAAGTTCAGGTCGCTACACATCCGTACTGCTCAGTGTTTAACCTTGGCGAGATTCAAATCGGTGGGAACAAAGTTCTTAGAAATTGCTTGTCCCGCCTTTTCCTGGAAGATGACACGTGACATGACGACGAAACCACCCTCTTTGTCCGCTTGAAGTAGAACGAGGCCGTACTCTTTGAAGGAATCCAAGGCAATCCTAGTGTGGGTCGTCTGACGGACAGGAGCTTTTGTCTTTATGAGGCTATCTACGCCTTCCAGAAGGCAGTTTTCGTGGTCCTCTACCCCCCTACTTCAGGCAAGTCTTTTGTTGAGGGCTAAAAGCTCGTGCGCCGAAATCTTCGGCTCGAGACTGAACTTAGGTCCTTTCCATAAAACCGACGCAACGTTGTTGGAAATGGGCACGTTTCCCAGGACCACCAAATTGTCCGGCGACTTAACACTCTGCGGATTCATTCTGGGAAGGAGTAGCAAATTATGCCTCCATTCTCTAGTCTGAGCTAATAATCGACAAAGACATTGTAACTCAGCCATTCAATGCAAATAGTGGGTTGAACAGAACGCGCGCAGTAAGTCATAGAAAAGACGTATTTGCCGCCAAGGCTCCGCCTTGAGACTTTTGCTGAAATTTGCAGTTCCTGAGAATAATAAGGAACTGCGATTCCTAGATATCAGAATAACCTTTAATGATAACTTCACATGCTGGTCATATCGACCTTGTGCTAAAAAGGAGTTGGTTGATTTTGAATCGGCACACTCTAAAAATGTTAAGAGAGGCATCGCGACATTTTGCTGGCATTCGGCGCTAAGCAGATCTTGCGAACACATGATAGTTGACAGTTTTGATTATTGAAACCCCCCCCCCCCCCCTTATCCTGCAAACTCTTTCGCGGGAAGTTCTTGATAAAAATATTTCATGTGAGTCGTATCTTCCAATAAAAACATCCTTACTGGATTGCAACCACTGATAACTCTTATCATAAGGTACGAAATCAAAAGGCGCCTCGTAGAGCAGCGATTATGGGAGATAATGGCGTTAAAGAGCATCGACAACATTACCGAAAAAGCTATACACCAACGAACCCGTGAGTCGACTCATGAGTGCGTTGAAGTTCCTGAAATTTTTGTCAACCGGACTCACTCAGACTCAGTCTCACCAAAATTTTTCTCGACCGGACTCACTCAGACTCAGATCGAGTGAGTCTAGCTGTGTAATATTTTGTTGAGTTTGAGTCCGAGTGAGTCCAGTTGAGAAAAATTTTAGTCTTTCTGAGTCCGAGTGAGTTCGGTCGAGAAAAATTCTGGTGAGCCTGAGTCTGAGTGAGTTCGGTTGACAAAAATTTCAATGAGTATGAGTTCAAGTTAGTCTGGTTCAGATAAATTTGGTGAGCTTGAGTCCGTGTGAGCCCTAAGCGCAAAATTTATATCTTAAGTGAGTCCGAATGAGCTCCACCATTTTATTGATGTACCATCTGGCGCCGGCACACCACGAGTATTGTATGCGCAGGCATTCTGATGTGCCTTATCTGTATACAAGCCATTTTTGCCTAACTAGAAGGTGTTTCGACCGACAAGCCGGTCTGCTTGGGCTCCGAGGCAACGACTTTGGCCACGGCTCCATCGCCTTAGTGTAATCGCACCTTTTTAACAAAACTGGCGCAATCCCGAAATGAAATAAAATGAAGATAATGCTGCTGAAGTACTAAACAAAGAAGCGGATTATGAGAGTCGCCTTAGTGCGAAGAACAAGGAAAGGAGGGGGGTTGGAAATCGGGGTAAATCTATTTCGACCTCCTGAAGTTCTGTAACAGGCTCTTAGATCAAACTAAATGGGCATTTTATGCTTCCTGTCCATCTTATTACGCGGGAAATCGAATCGAACCTGCCACCCCGGGATGAGTAGCAGATTGCTAGATATAAAGCCACTGACCCCCCCTCGACGGATCCAACCTGAGGACGTGCGATTCATGATTCCAGAATGCTTGCCGACTGCCTGGCTCCAACAATCGTGCATCAAAACCGCTACGCACATGAGTATGGCGGCTAAGCTAATAGCGTACAGAGAAGAAGAGAAGACTAACGCGTACGACCTTTCTCACGTGTATCGCCCACCACGGCTTCCCGGCTGCAATGCGCACCTCCGTGAAACCTTGCTCTGGCCTTCTCCTGACAGTTGGAGACGCAATAAAGGACGGCTTGGGGTCAGCGGTGGCCATATAGGTACACCGGCTATAGCGGTAATAAAAGGGCGCTCTGGCCGTGGCGTAAAAGGCGGAGGAAGAAAAAAAACGCGAAGCCATCCAAAACACGGGTCGGAAGAAAAAGGGCGCATTCTTCTTTTGTCTCTGCAGGGCGCGTGTCATTGGCAGTAGCGCTTAATACGACGCAGGTAATAAATCTTGCTTCATAAAAAGCCGTTTAGGCTTCTTGTCGTTTATCTAGCTCTTTATATATGCTGCGGCCTCTTTGGACTTGCTGGATATTTTATCTTCGAGAACGCGCACACGCATCAGGATATAAAAGAACATTGTGGGAAGAGCAGCAAAACTGCTATACACGAGTGAAATTTGTGTTCTTTGCACAAGTAACACTCGCCAATGGTCGCCGCGTCATTTACCGCTTAAGCAACGGTCGCTGTAGAGTGAGCGAAGCGCTGCAGTAAAAGAGCGCTTTCTATGGGCAATGAATAAGGGCTGTGCAGGTACGGTATGTATGTAAGGGGTCTTACGAGGGCAAAAGCGTAATATTCAATTCACATGAAAACCGGCTTTCAGGTGTTTTCGACTCTCCTAAGACTGTTCGCCATTTTCACTCTCCTTTCTAGCTTCAAAACGCCTTTGCGATTTGTAAGTTCCCAAACCAAACTTCACTGAGACGCCGACGTGCACGGCTCTTAAATTTCTCAGAGTGTTACCGTGAAGTTTCCCATGTTTGCTTTTCTCGCCGTTTTTTGTCGTTCACTTTTCGTGGAAAGGTAGTGGATACGACAGTCTGTTTCTGTGTGTGTGTTTATGTGAAACCCGCGACGGTTGCTTAGCGGCTGTGTTGCCCTGCTAAGACATAGGACCCGCCCGCATCCGATGTACACCATCTACTGTGGTAGTGTTCTGAGAAAAGGCAGTTTGTCGCTTCTCGACCTCTAAGTTTTTTTAGAAACTTGGAAGATGCGAGTGATGACCAATGGGCAACACATCGTATGAGATGGTTCGGCAGCACTTCCAGGAAAGTGGCGTTACCACATGCGTATATTGAACGTCCTTTTTGATCTTGTGCTGCGGGGAAACACAAGGACAAAAAAAAATATGTAAAAAGATGGCACGGGCTTTTCCCGGCAGTCTCTCGAAGAGGCGATCAATAAATGATTGCTGAAAGCTTCATTTTTTGTCTGTCTTGTTTTCGTTTAGCACGAAAGATGGTCCCAGAATGACTAGTAAATGCTGTCCTTTTTTTATCTCGAAAAACAATTAGTGAACAAGTGAGGAAGTGAATCTACCTTTGAGACAGGACAAGAATAGTGTTACAACTGAGGCATGGAATCAACTGAGGCATGGATGAAAATCAAGCATCATGACAAGAGCAAATGCATTTAGAAGTTCAGCCGCCTGATTCCCGGATAAATTAATTCTTGTGTGTACATCCACTCTAAAATGTTTCTTTCATTAACCAGATGAAAAATTTAAGGCTGGCAGGTAGTGGGCAATTCAAGCTCAAACTTAATTACGAACAGGATCATCAAATTAATCCAGCGCTTGTCTTAACGTTCTTGCGAAGAACAAGGAGTTGGTGCCTGAGTGCACTCGAAAACGTTTTGTCTCAAGCTACGATGTTTGATGTGACAACACGGTGCAGTTCCATGCTTGGTGTGGCTGAAGTAAGTTTGGTGCACTAGTTTCACGTTGTTGGTCCGCGTTTGAGGTGGATATATTGTTATTATATTCAAATATACGCATATATTATGAATTGTCCAAGCTACTGTTTCGCGTGCTATAAACAGGCACTGTGGCCTGCCGTGGAATTTAATAATATAGAGACCTCACAACCATGCAAGACAACGCAGTTTTTTTACAAAATGAGGTTTATCCACTGTCGAGAAATGTTGTTTTTACGGCACCCATACCTCGCGCATTTGGATGCAGCACTAAAAAAAAAACAAAATTGGAACTTTTTGTTGTATTAGACTGATCATTTATTCGACGGAGTTTCATATTCCTTTAAAATGAAAACCATCCTCTTGAGCATTCGGTGTAAAAAGAATATGTTTAAAAATTTTTGTAGCTTGCACAAAAGCCGGGGACACAGAGAAGGCACAAACGAACGCTAACCCACAGCTGTTTATTTTTTGAAAAGGACTAAACATATAAGCACCAATAATCAGCATTGAACACGTGCGGAGCGAGTCATGTCGCATACGGGCAAAATACAAAGGATTAAACAAAATTTTAAAAAGCCAACCTCTTTATCAGTGAGTACTACCGAAGGTTAACTGATACATTTTTTCCTACACTTGCTTATATGAAACGCTTCCGTGACTTCACGCGTTAGTTTATCATTATGAGCAAACAAAATATCTGTGTCACAGAAAACCGGATTACAATGACGTTGGTCCCATCTTTGTGTCCCCATCTTTTGTGCGCGCTACAAACATTTTTAAACATGAATTCATACGAACTCGCCCAGCTGTCAGTTTTACTGGAAAAAGAATATGTATCTGCGCACATTACTCTTCATGACATAAAACACACATACCGTCTCGAAAAGAATTCGTAGTCTCTCGTTTTAGAACTTATAATTAGTCGACTCTTTGAATGCAGAATTATTTCATAGTCTTCATGATTTCTCAAGCACTTATTCAATATTTATACCGTCATAAACATAATTGAGTAACCTAAATCTTGATTCTTAAACCTGGAAAGAAGCAGTGGACAGAAATATAAGCCACTTTTGCGAGTATCGTAGCTTAGCTTCATTCATACATTTATAGCTGTAGCTTATAACTGTAAAGAGCTCGCAGTTGAGATAAGCGAATAAAAAAAATTCTTTTTTATGCCATTCCATTCTGTGAAGGTGCATGAGCACCGAAGCTAGTTTGCACTCGACAAAGAGGCGACACGGTGGTTTGAGGCCAGATTGGTATCAAAGGTCAGGTTGTGAACGTGTCCACCAACGCACAAACCACTATGCATAGTCTAGCGCGAAACATCGACGACGACTCCGCCATCGAGGAGGAGGAGGAGGAAGGAAAGGAATGAAAGGCAGGGAGGTCAACCAGACGCGCGTCAGGTTTGCTACCCTGTACTGGGGAGAAGGAGTGAAGGGATTAAAGAAAAGAAATAAAGAAGAAGGAAGAAAGCACCGTCAGGGCACATGCGCGTCTGTCCATTGCACGGCTACAAGCGGTCGCTTAACCCAATCGATAAAAAAAAAACAAAAAAAAAAAACGTAGCAATGCTCGTGTCGCTTTGCTGGTCTGCGACGCATATAGCCACGATCCGAGGATCTTCTCTTCGGAAAACGGTCTATCGTCTAGTTTGTTGAGCGTATCGCGTACGTGCACACTAAGCAACGCTCCTGCACCCCACCCCCCCCTCCTCCTTGCGCACGCCTGCGGTCATGTCATACATGACATCCATGGTGTGCGATTCATATCGTGACATGCTATTTCATACGGCCTGTCTATCATGCATGAATACGTATTCTGGTATATACCAGAGTAATGAAACGACCAAGGCAGCTTCACAAAGCATGCATTATGTCAATTCTGCCCTTCATCTCATGATATAGATGACATGCATGTCATGCCATTCATGTCATCCACGCACATTAGCAATGGGCGGTTCTGGAATATAGCAAGGTAGTTAAACGACCGCCATAGCATCATTAAAGCACATTATCAATTATGGCATAACAACCATGACCTGTATCTCATGCCATTGATGATACCACCTACCATTCGTGTTAGTCATACAATCAGGCCACGCCATGCAAATATTTGTCCAGACACACGGTCAAAGTGCCTTTGGTATGCAATAAAATTATTTGCATTAAAAATGCGCCGAAGGTGCACTTAAAAAAATTACACCTATCCCCGCTAAAGGGAACCATGTGTGGATGCGAAGCAGCGGGAGATGGTTAGCTTGGGCGGGAGCTTGCCGCCGTTCACGTTTCCTTTCGGCTTCGCGAGCCTGAAGTTCGGGATCGCCACGTCGCCGCTCCCTTTTCGCGGCAGCGGCCCGAGCGCTCATCGCGGCGCTGCACAGGAGACAGAATGAGGCGCGCGCGCTCCCTCATTTTCATACCGCGGAACTACCGTGGCGCCCCCCAGCGGAGTATGCAACTGTCGCACCACCTGTCGTGCGCGCCGCTCCGTAGAGTAGAGGATTCCTAGAGGAGAGAAAGGGGGGAGCGTAGGAGAGGAGAGAGAGGGGGAGGGGACGCGCATGCGCTGTGGGGGGTGTGGGACGCGGGACGCGGGAAGGAGGGACAGACAAAGCCCCCCGCCATACGCTGCTTCCCATCTAAAAAAAAAAAGCCGAGTATAGCTTGCACTGATGGCGCAAGGCTAAAGACGCAGCGGAGCTGATCGGTTCCTAGCGGGTCCTGGCCATACGAAGTGATGCCAAGTTACACGAAGTGATGCCAAGTGATGCCAAGTTACACGAAGTGATGACAAGTGATGCTAAGTTTTACGTGTAACTACAAGTGCTGTGAAGTTTCACTCGAATTCAGGACAGTCGCCTCTCGTCGTTTCGACCGTACTACGTCGTGGACGGCAGTAACGGCGAGAGCAGACGCAACGACGTACAACGTGGTAGGGTGATTCCACGAGAGATCGACACGAGTCCGAAAATTGATATTTTAGATTGGATTGAGTATTTTATATTTTGTGCACATAACACCCAGCAGCCCGAAAGTGAACTTTCTTTTTGTACTAACAGGAAAGTTTAGGAGGAAAAAAAATGTCGAAATTAGTCTGTTCGGAGGGACCAATTTCGTCCCCTGTCGTTCTCGAAAGTTCACGACGATATAAAAACACAAATATTAACTTTACGCAAAAAATGATTTTTCTATAAAATGTGCGCGTAATGAAGAGTGAAGCAGCATTGTTTGAAGCCTGTGGACAAAAGGAAACTGCTTTTGAAGAATGTCTGAACAGGCGACATATTTTAAAAGTTGCTATATTTGAGAATTTTTTACTCCTAAGATAAAGCAGTTAGAGTATCATAACTTGGTGGCCTATGACAACATAATGTGTTCAATATTGTATGTTAATATCGTTGCTGTACCTCAAATAAATATTTTTATAAATGTCCTCAAACTTTCAACTTTGGCGATAGCTAAGCCTATAGAAAAATCAATATTTAAAAAACCCCAACTTCGATTTTTCTTAAAATCCCTTAAAGAGACCCTCGCAGAAAATAGAAAAAGAATATAAAGAAACATGTTGCATTATTTTGTTTGCAGCGATAATATTGTGGGTAGAAGTACCAGCTTTTCGAGGATGCACTTAAGGGATAAGAACATGAGAAATCGGGATAAAAAAAGGGGGCCTAAGTGACTGAAAAAAGGCCTAAGCCCGTTGCCAGCCAGTTGGCGCGCGTGACTGTGCAAGTTGTAGCGAGCGCGGGCGAAGAAACCACCGTAAACTTATCGGCCTACTGCTGCAACGCAGCCGGCGGGTCGTGGAAACAGCTGATTTTGTTCGCTCAAACCACGGCTGAGAGCAGCACGGTCGCGGCGCGCGAATGCGCAAGTCACGTGTTATTTTTTTGTATTTCGCGGGCTTTCTTTGCAGCATGGAAAAAATGGTATGCGTAAAACATTCTTTATCGCAAATGATGCAATGGGGGTTTCTGAAGACGCCCTCGAACTTTGCAGCTCTCATTGCTTGCGTAAAGTCAATATTTATCAATTTAGTAAATTAATCCTAATTAACAAATTCGTTAATTACAAAAGAAAAAAATTGCCTGTAGTGCGCAAGATAGCAGTCAGCAATATTCAACTGATTTCACTCGCCTGCCTCAAATATTGTATTTTTTAACCCTTGGCTAAAGATAGCTGGGACACCCTGTATATGGATTGCCAGTGAGTGTGCCACCCTGTATTGGACTTCCGGCATTAAAGCTGAGCGATGCGCGCCAGAAGTGCGCCTTTATAAATAGGTATTCCTCAAAGTGCCAAAACAGCTTTTCCTCTGCAAATATGGTCACGTTCAAGCGACTCAGGCGCTTAGGCCCCCCTTTTTTATCCCGATTTCTCATGTTCTTATCGCCTAAGTGCAACCTCGAAGAGCTGGTACTTGTACCCACAATATTATCGCTGCAAACAAAATAATGCAACATGTTTCTTTATATTCTTTTTCTATGGTCTGCGAGGGTCTCTTTGCGGGATTTTAAGAAAAGTCGAAGACGGGTTTTTTTTAAATATTGATTTTTCTTTAGGCTTAACTATTGCGAAAATTGAAAGCTTGAGGCCATTTATAAGAATATCTATTTGAGGTACAACAACGATAATTACCGGCAATATTGAACGCATTATGTTGTCATAGGTCACCAAGTTATGATACTCTAACTGCTTTATCTTAGGAGTAAAAAATTCTCAAATATAGCAACTTTTAAAATATGTCGCCTGTTCAGACATTCTTCAAAAGCAGTTTCCCTTTGTTCACAAGCTTCAAACAATGCTGCTTCACTCTTCATTACGCATACATTTTATAGAAAAATATTTTTCTGTGTAAAGTTAATATTTGTGTTTTTATATCGTCGTGAACTTTCGAGAACGACAAGGGACGAAATTGGTCCCTCCGTACGGAATAAGTTCGATATTTTTTTTCCTCCGAAACTATGCAGTTAATACAAAAACAAAGTTCGCTTTCGGGCTGCTGGGTGTTATGTGCACAAAATATAAAATACTCAATCCAATCTAAAATATCAATTTTCGGACTCGTGTCGATCTCTCGTGGAATCACCCCGTAACGTCTGCTTCGTGCACCGCGATTCCCGGTAAGCGGATTCTTCATCGGCAGTTCCAACCTTCTTCTGTCTACCCATGTCTGCGTCTGGCGCGCCGCCGCCACGCGCCGGCTTTATACGGAACGAAGGAGCGCATGCGCAGTTGATCATGACGTCCCATCTGGCGTGACCGAGCGGTTGCACGCAGTGTCCAGGCAGGCGGGCTGGTTGTGGAGCCGCGTATGGGATAGCGCAGCAGGCGCACAGTTGTGCGATTGGTTGCTAGGCAATGCTTGGTGGCGTCATCGCAACGCGGAGCTTTTTGTTCGTGTTTAACAGATTACGGCCGCTTTAAACCACTCCACTGTTAAAAGATCGCAGGAGCAGAACAGGCGCGCCGCTTTGGCAAGCCCCCGGCTGCAGCTCTACGTATGTCGTCATAAAGGGAAGAAACGCCGAACTAAGCTTCAAGCTCAGGAGTCGGCACACCTACTGATCTACAGCCACCGTATTCACGGCGTTTGTGACCTTGCTTGAGAAAGCGTAATACTTCTCGGAATCAACAAAACTTGTGTTCTTATATATAGGCAATATTGTATTGTATAGTGCAGAGCGGAAAGCTGCACCTTTAAGGAACCCACGTACAATGTCCTGGCGTTTAAATCCTCTACAATTTTCACTTCTTATTCAATAACGCATAGACGGTTTAGCAATATAGCTATGAAATTACCTATTAAAGTGAATTATACCTTTGAACGTCTTGGATGTATATAAGAAGGGAATATTTTACTGGCGTTGTGCGCTCGGGAAAAGACGCTTTTCTTCAAAATGCGTGCATATGGAATTCCCAGTTGAACGTGCCGATGAATTTTGACGTGTAAAAGATGGCCATACGGCAAAAATTAAACAAGCGCCAATATGGAAGACTACGTCTTTCGAACCATGGAAAGCCCGCTACGCGTAATGCCCCTAAGCCTCCTTTATGATCTTTCTCAGAAAAGGAGGCGGAAAAAAATGCGCCATCGCCTTTGACTTCTGCACTACCCGCGAAAGGCATTAGCGAAGCCGTTACCAGTTCACGGAGGCTATAGTGTGCCTTAATGCGCTTCCGTCGCCGTCATGACCTTCCTCGGAAGAAGCCGCCTTGAAGCCGTTAGGAGCTGCTAAGCCCGCTATATTTTACACGCACGCCCCTCTCATTTCAGTCTCGTCCCGAGCTTCCTTTCATCGACACATTGAAATACAAACTTATTCTACGCTATACCATAGCATGGATTGCACAAATGCTCTGTAGTGCTACTTCTGCTTTCTCAAAAGACCAAGGTTCCGCTCATTTTTGGACAGAGATCAAGTATTCTTTTACAAAAAAAAATTGCTGGCTGAATCTAATGCATGAAAAGACACTGCCGACATGGTAATTCATTTTGGCTAATTACGCTGGGCCTTATCTATTAGCGAACACTGCTCCGAACACTTTCAAAGAACCTTTGAGGCGGTGCCAGACATTTCATGAGGAGCGTGAGCAGTGGCCCAGCGCTCTGCCTCGATATATGGTGAGTTACCAACAAGATTAGCGGGCGTAAATGGGGCCGAACTGGAAGCTAAAATGGAATTTCTGGCACTTGCTACGGCAATGTAACGCGCGAAATCTCCGAGAACCATAAGCACTGACCCCTTAACTACTAGGTCAGCATTACATGACAGAATAATTGTGTCGAATGATTACATGCAAAGGCACATATAAAGTAGACGCTAAAGTTCACCACTAACGCACTTGCAAAGGACACGTAGCACAACCTTCTCTATGCACCCTGTGTGTTCATGTTTGTCAGCCTTCGTCTACTGCTTATTCACGCTAAGAAAAAAGAAAACAGCCCTAGTCAAGATGCGTTACCAGCAAGCCCACAATGTTTCACTAAGCCCGATAGGAAGTGTTAAAAAGTGTAGCACAATAACCTAACTACTATAGGCTGACTGCAATATGTGGCATGGAGCGCACGGGCACCCGTCAGTAGAAATTTCAAACCATGGAGTTCTGTCACCCATATACGTCAGACACAAAAACGCCGTAGTTTGGTGTAGGCCATAGGTCGGCAAAAATGCTGGAGCTCACTCAGACTCACTCATGTAATATATTTTGCGCTTAGGGCTCACTCGTACTAAGACTCACCCAAGTTTTCCAGAGCCGGTCTCACTCGGACTCACGCTGACGAAAATTTTCTTCAACCGGACTCACTCGGACTCAATCTCACCAAAATATTACTCACCCGGACTCACTCAGACTCAAACTCGCCACATCATAACTCACCCGGACTCACTCAGACTCACGGCTCGATCTGAGTTGGAGGGAGTCCGAGTGAGTCGACTCATGAGTCCGTTAGCCTAGAATTAGCTTTTTCTACCATGGTGTCACTGCTCTTTAACACCGATATCTCACGTAATCGGTGCTCTTCTTGGCGCCTCTTCTTGGCGCCGATTAAAGTTTGCAGGGGGGACATCTCGGGGCAGTGACATGCTAGACGAATTCTGCCAAGTGTAACTGCGTAGAAACGCGACTGCCTCCAACTTTTCAATACCAACATGCCCGCTTGCTGCCCTCACTGAAAAGTTAATTATTCAATCTTAGTTAATTGGACGGCTGACAGCGATAGTTATTGTCGGACTTTGTGTCCCCCCTCAATACATAACTTATCTGCAAAGGTGGTTTTCACGTGCCTCCCAGCGCTGAATTATAACAAAACCTAAAAACTTAACTTTGAACACCCGGTATACCAGAAAAACATGAAGGCCCTTCATCTTTTTCTGGTATGTATTATCTTATGTGAATAAATCCAAGTTTCAGTCTGCGCTTGTTGTGTCCTCTTTCTGTGTCCCGTTAGATTGCGCTACCAATATTTTACTATGAATCTATACCAACTAGCCGCCTTTCAACCCTTCTGCATCAGTTGAACCCATTGAACTTCATTGCCTCCATCCGGCCTCCATCTGGCCTTCATCGACGTGAAGCTTCGCTTCTATATAGGCTTTGGTTAGGGGTTGCCTTCGCGAAATCATATACAACGTTAATTGTAATGACTGAGAGTGTGGCCTGCGATATTTGCGGCACCGAAGAAAACATCGACCCCTTGCCATGCCATTGCCCTCGATTTGCCTCGGAGGGACAAGTACTTTCCATCGCACGGCGACTACTGGATGATCGGCCACATTCCGTGCAGGTGCCACTATAGAACACCGTCCCCATCTCTCGTCAGCCCAAAAGGCATTGAAGGCACTGTTGTGCTCTTTAAGGACGATGGATTTGGACGACCGTCTGTGGTGTTGTCCCGCACACTTCATTGAATCCGCTACCTTTTTTCCCCTGCACTCCTCTCTGTTTTTCTCTCATCTTCCTATTCCCCCTTTCCTGAATATCTAGTGTAGCGTAGCCAACCAGGAAGCTTTTATGGTTACTTTTCATTTCCGTTTCCTTTCTACCTTCTTAGTCTTGTAGAAACCAGGAATCTTCAATGTCGTCCTCCGTTTTATAATTACAAACAAGAAAAACAAGACATCACCCTTTTTCTGCTCCGGGAAAAGGAAAATAAATATAAAGGTAGAATAGTGGCTAGAAAATTGGACATGCTTGTCCGAGTGTGTGGTTCGAGAACAATACTGAAGTGCGCTATAAAGTCAGGAAGGAAACAGAATCTGATTATAAAGTTAAAAGGCTCGCTGAGGTGCCGAAAAGACGCTAGAATCAGAACTTATATGTGCATGATAAGGAATGGGAGCGCCAATAGTGAATCATACAGGCGAGCAAGCCGAAAAGAAAACCAAAAGAGATGACTGCCCAGACTTGAAATTTAATTATTCGGACACCTAATTATGAACACAGAAAACTTATGGTTGAGTTTTATCTCATCAGCAACAACGGAAGTTCATACGCTATGTAGTCCTCGGTTACCCTGCATAAAGAAGAAATGTCACGCAAACACCAGTCACCTTTCGTTTGGGTCCACGCCAGTTCTTGATTAACGGGTGGCGCTACCATCCTTGAGCATGGGCACATAAGCAAGTTTTGCGAAGACCTTATTTTCCGCTGCTATACGATGTTTCTGTTGAAAGCCGGCGTCTGTGTTTTCCCGCCACATGCGCCCTTTCCTGCACATCCAGCTTCTTCCTCGCATGAGTATCTACCAACCAGCTCCACTTTCTGCAGTTGTAATGTGGCTTTTTACAACGGGCAAACGTATAGCGATGGGATTAAGTTTTGTCAGCCACACGCACAACTTCCGCAGAGGCGTCTTCAAGAAAACCCTAAGAAAGACCCACAAGCTGCAGCCGGGGTCATACCGATGATTTTGAAAGTTCAAGCAAAAAAAAAAGATAAATAAAAAAGAAAACAGAAACGAATCAGGAATGCGAGACTATTTACAGGTTATATTTACACTGGTTATTTACGCCGCGCCACAAAAAAAAAAAATGGAGTCGCACTTGCCACAAGGCTCTAAGTCGTCTTCGCCATGTTTTTCGTCTGGTGCCTTTGTCCCACCTGTGCCATTGAACCGGACCGGGATAAGGTACGTTGGCTTGAGCGTTCAAAAATCGATGGTCGAAGGGATGTGCATATTTGTACTGCACTCACCCATGCGTGATTAGTACAAGTAATCGTTTTGCTGCGGTGTTCTTCAAAGGCTACAACAGTGGCGAGAAATGCAACCAGTGCGGCTGCAGGTGAAACAGCTGGGCATTTCGACGGCAGTTCTCCAAAAAGCAGGGTTACGGGGAAGTATGCGGAGCGTAAGATGAATGGCGAGGTCGGAGTGTATGAGTTGGGCGGTAGTTAGCAGCGGTGATGCAGCCAATATGTGGAAGAACAAGCTTGCCAAATTCTTGCCTGACGACAGCCTAAATTAGCGAAATCGTTGGCGCGCATGTTCTTTTCTGTTCAGTTCTAACTTCCTTGCTATGGAGAGCTTGAGGTATATAATGCCTCGACTATACTCCATTTCTTTACGTTCTGCAGCTCAAACATACGCACAAAAAGGAACGGTCACCCAAAAATAAAAGTGAAGCAAAGAAAAACAAAATGCGGACAGTAAGCTTTTGCAAATAAAGAAAAATAACATGACAATGAAGAGTTTCGCCGGCAAAGAGTTAATTTTACAGTAGAACGTTACCACGCACACATTTCTGTCGAAGTTATATCCACAGTATACTGAATAAAACATCACGTCACAAATAACTGCACATGGCTGCTCGTCACAAACGATTATCAAGTTCAGTGTCCACAAAGAAGTCTTTTATGAACGGTGTTTACCTTTTGCTGAAGAAGCCGCAGTCCAGGCAATTTTTGCAATGTAAAGCGGTGCTTGTCCAAAGTTGTCCAGTTTTTTTTTTTTTTTTGCTCTAACATTCTTCTTTCATTTGCGTACTTTTCATTTCAGAAGAATGTGACCAACCTTCTCAATTTCATGATCACAGCACCACTCAGGTGAGTTGTGGACTATTTGTGGAAGCTACTTCCAATAAAAGCTTGGCGCGGATGTTTTGGCGGAGTGCACAGGAGAGGCCACTTGTGGAGGCATCAGATACGTAGCTTCCTGTTCACGGCGAATGATGCGTGTGATGTCGCAAGTGGGTGATTGAGTCGGAACCTTATGATGTCGCGGTAGTGATAGGAATTCGGGCAAAGCGATGCATGATACGACTACTCCTCGCTTGCTAAAACTGGATGGCATTGCTTGATTAAGGCGTCAATGTTGCAATTAAGCTAAACGCGACGAGCAACTTAAGTGAAGCCCGTCCTCAGCGATGCCATTCAGTACACGGTTTATTTTGTCGGTCTCTGTCATTTTATCGTAGACCTTAAGATACTGAGCCTGGACCTCTTGAATATAACTGAAATATTGTTCGGTCGAAGTCTGCACGCTGGTCACAGGATCCTTTTTAACGGCAAGCGGACGATCAAAGGAGTTGCCGAGGAGGTCGCGGAACTCTTTTTTGAAAGTATCCCAGCTGGTAGCATCAGCCTCATGGGTCCGATATCAGACTCACAGGTGTTACGCCAAAATAAAATATGACGTTGGTGAGCATCATAGTCAGATATCACTGGTTATTACCGCTTATACGTTCATATATCAGTCATCGAAGGCACTATTGTTGAAGCCGGCACCAGGATCACAGGGATAATGCAAGGTGACGTATGTACATAGTAGTATCCGTTCTGGCGTAGCAGTCTTTTCACCGGTAGTCATCGTGACGGAACACAGGATTGAGGGGTCGCTGTGAAGCGCCATCGGCAGGGTCGCAGGTACCCAGCACCTCCACCAAGAATAGACTGTTTGGCGAGTTCGTAAAGCAAATGCATTACAAAGTTCGCTTGTGCTGTGGCGTGCTCCGTCTCGTCTCGCGTTATTTTCGCGCTCATTACCTTCGTTATATTTACACTGGGTATAACGCTGCGCCGGGCAACATGGAGTCCCACTCGCGCTATAGGGCTCTTCGTCGTCCAGGCCATGCTTATCAACTCGTACCGCTAACCCCTCGCAGTATGAATACTTCAGTCATGTGATCGGGAACTTCCCTCACGTTCAACAGATATTATTTCACGGCTATACGTTTCCTGATAACATATTTAGGGTGGAAGACAAGTAGCGTTGAAAGCTGGGCCAGTTGGTATTATTGTGCGATAAAATGACAGCGCGACATAAAACGAGGTAGTAAAAACACAGGACAAGCGCTGTCTTGTGTTTTCACTTCCTACGTGTGTCGTTTTTCATCGAGCTGACGTTTAATTATGTCAAGATGCATAATTATCCGTTCATTTGACACGTTACTTATTGTCACCTGGTTTCGGAAGAAGTCACCAGGAGCCCTGTATTTTATCCACGGACCTCAGCGCCATGCAGGTCGAAATAATTGAATTTCGCACCTCCTACTGGGGGCGTCGGTGAGTGGCTACCGCTGTTCGGGTGTGCCCACCTCTGTGCCACTCATTCCTGGCGCCGCGTCGTGGTCGTTCGGCGCGCGGGCTCTTCCGCATTAGGAAATTGCCTCGCCCTCATCAAAGCCGCGTTTCGCGGGGTCTCCGAGAAGAGACGCCGAGCAGGCGGCGGCCTTCCCAGCAGGCAGCGGCTCACGATCTGTGCAGCATCCAATATCTTGATGGAGAGCGCGAGAAAGCGCGCCCGCGTCGCATTTTCCCCCCTCAACGCCTATCTGGTGCCTGCGTGCATCTTCGGCCGCTTTCCCTCGGCCTCCGCGGAAGCGACATTCAGTGCCTGCCGACGCAGGCGTAGTTTGTATGCAAATGCCACACCAGGCCCGACGCATCTCGCCGTAAACACATTTTACATCTCCCTGGCTTTTCTTTCGCGTCTCCCTCCCTGCTGCTCTTTTTGCCGACTGTCTCTCGCGCCCCGTTTTTCCTTCCCCGCAAAAGAAAGGAAATACAGCGGACGTGGTTGCTCGGTGTATATCTCATCCGGCAGCCTTGACATCGGGATCGACGAAAAAGCCATCCGATACCGTCTCAGCCTGCATTACTAGCTGCTCCTTTACGGACAATCTGAGTAAGTAGAGCACACAAAAACAGGAAATGACGTGTGTTCCCTCTACAGGACCATCTTGCAGTATAGGTTTAGCCAGTTTTGTCCTGCTGTTATGTGGACTAGTCAAACAAATAACCACATCCCCGCCCATTACACAAGTGTTTTGTTATAGAGGAGACGCTGTATGTATTTCTTATTGTTAATTCTAGAATATAAACAAATATATTAGACAAAGAAAGAAAGTAGGAGAGGAAGTGTTCACGGGCCCCGGAAGGGGTTGTTCCTTTTTGTGTTGCTCCTAACGAGAAAAAAAAAATTGGGGCAGCTACGCACTAGTGGTGCGAAAACTGAGGAAGCAGCGGAACTGGTGGCGTTGCCCTTCTCCTTCCCTTCCTCCTCACCCCCCACTTCCCTTCCCCATCCCTTGCTATACTGTACGAGACAAGCCTATGCTATGCTTTACCCAATCATCTCCTCCTTTTGGCCTCCTCAGCCTCACGTCCCTTTCCCACCTCTTGCTGTACTATGATGGCTGTGCTTGTTTTCTCTTTCTTTTTTAATCTCTTTTATGTGTCCGTTTCTTTCTGTCTCTTTCTCTCTGTGTCTATTTCTTTCTCTATCTTTCTATTTTTCCTTCTTTTCTTCCCTTTCTTTCTATTTCTCTCTTTCTCTTTCCTTCTATCTCTTTCTTTCTGTCTTTCTCCATCTCTCTGTACTTGTTCTCTCGCCTTCTATCTTTTTCTCTCTTTCTTCCCTTTCATTCTCTTTGTTTCTCTCTTTCTATTTCTCTCTTTCTATTTCTCTCTATCTCTCTCCCTCTCTGCACACATTCTCTCGCCCATCAGAGTTATTGCATCCCACACCGGACTAATCGGCGCACCTGTTCTGGGAGGGGAGCAGAGGAGGAAGTAGAGTACGAAGAGACCGCGTGCCGATTCATGATGATGATAGTTTTCTGGTGTCGCCACACGGCATAACGAAAAGCTTAAAGGGCCTCTAAACCACACCGAGTTCTAAGGCAAGACAATAGTTTCTGTCTCGCCTTCACTACCCTTCCTACAGGGGCTATCTCCTCCGCGCCACTTATTTCTTCATAAAACAAGTGTAATGTTAGCACTAAGGCGTGGAGCCAGTCAGGATTTCGCGCTTTTCGACAACACGCTGCTATCGCCGCTTGCGCAGTCGCAAACGCAGGATACGAAGTGAAATTGTTTATCGCTCACGATAGCCATGCGAGACAACGGGCAAGCGACTGCAGGGAACAGCAGGGTAGGAGACACTTCACAGCAGATATCTTTCGTATATCGACCAATCGATAGCCTATATCATCCGGACGTCGCGTGAACAAACTGCTGGTGTCGCGAATTGGGCCGCAAAGACGGGAAACGCCGGGGGAGAATAACTCGCTCGTTCTTTGTATTTTCGGAGGCTGTTTAGGGGCCCTTTAACAGCTGTTAAAGTCACAAAACCACAAGAGGCCCGCTCAGGTATAGCAAAAGTATATGCGGCGAGTGACACGACGACGTCTTTCCGCTCTCAGCCAATGAGTAGCGTGCACGGGCGACAATGAGCAATATAGGCAAGATGAACAAAGCATTTTGCATGACGCAGTGAACTATCCGTTATGACTTTCCACGCCTGTAAGTTTTCATCAAACTACCAACATCTGCCCACACTCATGGTCCAATGCGATAGCCCGTGGGGGGCCCGGCATCGCGGGAGCTTATCGCACCTCCGTCACAATGCGCTAAAAAGTTCTAATAGCCAGGAAGATGTAGAAGCTGTTGAAAGAACAAGCCTCTAAACTGTTACCTGTCGTTCAGCTTAAGGGGCGAATAGATACTGTAGCGAAAGACGACAGACGAGCTGGAACGGTGTAAATGACTAATGCTCGCGCACTGAGATATACATTCAACATTCTGTTTACATGGAATGCCCGGGCCGCCGGTGCCACGAGCGACCTTTACAAGGGCTTAGTGCTTCCCAGACTAATTGCAAGCACGTAGAAGCAAACGCGAGTGCCGTACGCCGGTCCATCATCGTGCGCAGGAGGGCAGCAGTGCGCGGAGCAACGCTCCGATGGGACTTATTCCTCTTGGGAACGACTTCCATTGAGCACATACCCGTTTGCCATTGCCATGATACGCACGGTATAGGAGTAAACTTGCGGGGGAGGGCATTTGTCCGAACGCGCGTACCGGCATTAGCCCAATTGCAGGTAAGATGACAAAGCTCCCTGCAGCCGCTGAAGTCGGGTCAACACGGAGAATGTTCTGCGGAAGCCTATCATTCGGCCGTTGGGAGCACATTAGGTTTTCTGAGCATCATTGCAGTCGATGGATCGCGTTTTTGCCGCGCGAAAAAAAAAAAAAAAAGAAGAAGGAAAGAAGAAAAAGCACTGTTTCTGAGCTGCAGTGACCTAACTGTGAAATGCGTGCAAAACGACTAATGTAGTGAGGTAGCGTTTTAAATTCCATAATGGCGATCAGAGCGGGAATTCACATCAACGAGGACACATAAACAACTACCAAACAAACGGAGCGCTGTACTTCAGTAGTACATTGTTAGTTTTTAAACACTTTTCAGCCCTGTATTCTGGCTGAATATGAAGAAACAGCCACATCTGACGCAGTACGTAAAAGGAGTTCCTGAGCCAGCCGCCGTACCACACATCTTTATATGCCTCGAACAGGCCTGTTACATGGTACGCGTTAGGCGCAGAAGCATACAACGAGAAAAGTGGTCGATACATCGTGTTCCTTGAGAACGGGGCCACATTGCGCGCAGGAAATGGATGAATCCAACCGACGTTCTTTTAGAATATTCTTAATCTTGGTTTCTGTGGGAGAAACAAAGCTGCACCATCGATCATTCAAAGCTCGCAAAGTTCAATATTTCGTCTCAACACGTTAGTAAAAGCAGCCCATAATATTCCTGAAAGCTTGCGAATATCCTTTTCTAATCAATTACTCCAGCTTTGTTCCCGTATTACTTTTGTTTTTTGTAGTATGAAACGAACAAATTCTGACCACTGTGCCTTGCAAATCCTCGTAAAACATAAATGAAGGAGAAAAGAAACAAAACATATGCTTAAAAAAGAGTTCTTTGTCTTCTGTTCAGTTGGTGTAATTGTACGCGACATGGTCCCTTTACTTTCTCCCTTTTCTTCTGTTTCTTGCTTTTTTTTTTTTCCTTTAGGACGCTGATATCTCGGATGTTTTTCGCCCGACCTCTCGAAGGACATGAATGCTGCACACATCTGCTGCACCTTTATACAGCACGCTTTTAACGGATTATTGATGTGACAATCGCTTTCCACTTTTAGCCGAGTGCCGACTGAAATCAAACACATGAAACCTATCTAGTAAGGTTTGTCATGTGTCGATCGGATGCAGGCTTCCCAGCGTTGCTCATTACAGTTTAATGTTTTCACTTTGCTTGTCTCATATTTACAACTTTATATCTTATTGGCGTATTTCACACGAGAATTAGACCGTGCTCCCTCTACATGCCTGTGTGCCGAGATGTCAGTGCAGGAAAAAAAAAAGAAAGCCATTAATAGAGATCATGTAGCCATTAATATCAGAGCCATTAATAGAGATCAGAGCCATTAATAGAGATCCTTCCGCGCATCGACGACAGTGCTTGCACATAGTCATGAACTAACTCCACTTACATCGACCACGCTCTTGTCCCGTGCACCTGGATTGAGGTGGGCGTGAAGGGGCCAGTTTTAGGTAATGTAGATGTGAAATTGAAGGCTATGTTTCTGGAACATGAAAACAACCAATAGTGTGAGAAACCACAGTCACACGGCAAGATATGTTTTTTTCTCTGCCATGTGAAATTCTTGGCCGAGGTGGGGGGAGGGAGACTATCGTTGAAAAGGACGCAAAGGATAGATTTGAATTGTTCGCTCAAAAAGGATAGACTGATGGACTGGTTGGTGGCATATAATTCAGACAGTAGCTCAGAGAATCACACGGGTGCATGGCGAAAGATCAAAACGCGTATTTTTGTCGCGCCAGCCGCCTGATTTACTTGCTGGGTCAATCAGATTATGTGCTACCCTTATCCATTCTTTGCTTACTGATATATATATATATATATATATATATATATATATATATATATATATATATAAGTGCGTGCGTGCGTGTGTGTGTGTGTGTGTGTGTGTGTATGTGTGTGTGTGTGTGTGTGTGTGTGTGTGTGTGTGTGTGTGTGTGTGTGTGTGTGTGTGTGTGTGTGTGTGTGTGTGTGTGTGTGTGTGTGTGTGTGTGTGTGTGTGTGTGTGTGTGTGTGTGTGTGTGTGTGTGTGTGTGTGTGTGTGTGTGTGTGTGTGTGTGTGTGTGTGTGTGTGTGTGTGTGTGTGTGTGTGTGTTAACGCGTGCGAGAGCGATAAAGATTTAGTTGTCAGTCAGCGCTCTGTCCCGTCTTGATCCTCCGCCGTCTGTGTGATTGTTGCGCTACTGTTTGAATTAACTTTTTTTCCCCTTCTATGCGACCGTCTCTTTCTTCTTACTGTCACAGAACTGAAATCTGTTAGCGCGCGTTATGCACTAACTAGCCATACCCATCAGTTTGCATTTTTTTTTTATTTGGCAGTCATTTTGAATCATTTCGTTGGCGTAGATCATAAAACTTTTCAGGCGGGGTAGACTATTAACGAAAGCGGCGAACAACGATTACACGTAGCAACTATTTCGGATGAAGCGGTAGTAGTTCCGGAGCGTAGATCAGCGAGCCAAGAGCGCATCGCGAGCTGTAATGAGCTACACGTGTGCTTGTGCTCCGGACTCGGTACTTTGTTTTTCCTTTTTTTTTTTTTTTTTTGGCTTCTGACACTTCTACCGCCGCAGTGCGTGGATAGTACGGTGGTCCAGCCGAGTAGTTGTTATGTACCAGTCGGCGATGGAGGTCCACTGATCTCCGCACGCACAGCTGCAAGGACGGGGGGCAGGTGTTTCCGCGCCCGCGACGGCTTATCAGCCGAATTAGAGTGCCGTATAGGAAACCGTCAGACTGAGGAGGGTTTTGTTTGTAGACGTGCTGAGTAAAGACAAAAGGTTCGCTCTCTATACCCGACAGCTTTCTGTGGTAGAGTAGCCAAAGCTACGCGGAACCGAAGTGCACTTTGTTTATACTATAAGCGAGTGGATGTGCATGCAGCCCGTTTCCACGTGTATTGTATACACTGTATACATACTTAGCGTAAAAACAAAATAACCCAATTATATTTGTGGTTTAAGTTTTTTTTTTTATTTGAACTTCCCATAATCAATAAAAAATGTTGCTGCGAGAGGGATTTCGCTGCTCTTTATAGTTTCCTAGCTTTCTAGCTTCCATGTCTGGTTTTTCCTGCTCCTGTAAATAAAGATGACGTCGCTGGGTTACAGCGAGCAGGAAGAATGAGGGACTCTTCGTAAATCGATCTGAATGCTTCCAACAGGAGAAAACGAAGACCTTCGCGTGTTGTGTAATGTTTTGTTGGTTGCTTACGATTACGCGAGAGGCAGAGTTTCGTGTTTCGTGCAATGGGTGCCACAAACACAATCGTGATGCACCAATTTGCTGCCGGATGCGTGGCCTTCTTCGGCGAGTCTACACAAACACAACTGCGACGAAAAAGAGCACGTGAAATAAACAGCCCATTTCCAGAAATTTCATGGCATACACGATGTATTCTCGGTTGTTCACTGCCGTGGACATACTCACTTCGGCGACTTCTCGCGCGTTCATTCAACAGACGTTAATACACGGGCGGAAAGCGCTCTATTGAGTTGTTGAAACAATACTGTTTACATTCGAGCGTACCGTCGCCTATTGAAACTTTTGACTGCAGCATCAGGCGCAAAAAAAAACAAATTAATAAAAATGTGACGGACGCTTGAGCTTCGCCTTCAAGAGTAGAACGCGATAGCGCAATCGGATTCTGTTCTCATCACCTTCTCAATCGCTGGCCTGGCTTCGCTTAATTATCGGTGGACACCTAAACCGTGATTCTAGGCAAGGAACGTCTGTGCGCCTTTAAATAGGCCCTTTCAAAATATATGCGCACCTGCGCAAGCTGCACACGTTGTTGATGCTGTTGCTGATAATCACAATTAATTATGCCTTTGTGCTTTGCAATTGGTCAGCCTTTAAAACAGCCACTCACTGCGCAATCCACATGCTTTTACGCCTAGTGTGATTCTACGCTTCTGCCACGCAATATTACATGTGTTAACGACACTCCTCGCACTAAATAACATTCGCATAGAGCTTTTTTTTTTTTTTTTCCGAAGCAATTTCGAGCACGAGCGTGGCTCTGTGGTAGAACACCTACTTGCCACGCAGAAGTCCACGGTTCGATTCCCACTCATACCGAATATTTTATTATTATTATTATGATTTCTTAACTTGCACCTATCTCAAATTTTCGCTCATGGACAACGCTCATTTTTCACTCACAACCAACGACGCCGACGAAGGAATGCCTGCGAAACGAGCTCTTTATATAGCCGACATAGTTGTTTCTATTACCCAAAAACAAGGTGTTCGACACGTTCTAGTGGCTCTGCAGCCCGTAGACGACGAAGCACGCCCAGCTAATCACGCGAAAGTTATTGCGCTGCCCGGAAAATGGCAACATACAGCGTCGGTCGACTCGGTACACTACGGAATTTCTGAAATGGCTTGTCCCCTTCACGTGGGATATCTAATTGCAAAGTTCATTGGTGGACCGCGGTTTTTCAATATAAAATCACTCTTTTCAATAAAAGTGCTTCCTACGCTCTTTCGCAAGATGAAATATTGTGTGGGTTGCCATATAGTACATTCACTACACTGCATTATGCGCGTTTGAGAGCGTAGTTGAATGGCGGGCGGATAAGCCAATATCAGAGGAGATATTCAAGTAGAATGTTTTGAACAGCTGGCTCTCTACACATTCTAGTTTTTTGCTTCCTCGAAGTGCCAATAGTAAATATACTGGTATTCATTATCGCTTTTGATAAATGTTATACATATCCAATTTCCCAGCACTCTTTTATGGATAGCATTGGAGAAAGCGGGCGCATACGAAAACTCTCGCAAAGAATACAAAAAAAAAATGCTAATGGGGCCGAACGCGCTGTCAAAGCGAAACCGAAGCAGCCAGCAAATTATTGTAGCATAATGTGCCACAGGCATGCACGCACGTGCAGAACCTCTGGCTAAACGTACTTTTGGCTGTGCCGCCTCAGAAAGATGACATCGGGTATAAAATTTTCGTAACCTGTTTCGCAAAACACGGCTGATATCGCGTATGCTGTGCTTGATATCGTGGTATTTTGGAGTAATCGAAACCTCAAATGCCGCTTTTCTTGTGTTTAGAAACGTGTCTTCCTAGGCCTCTTACACCCACATTCTGTAATGGAGTATTGCGAAGCCCGATTTTCGATCGCAGTAAATAACAAGAAAAAAAATTAAACCACAAGAAAATAATACTTCGCTAAACAAGAATAACGAGGCGCGAAATAACCGAAAAGCACTTAAAATAAGTATCGCTATAATCGGTTGCAGCCTAAACAAAAATTTAAAAAAATATATATAAAAAACGTCAGCTCCGCCGCACTGCCATCGCTGTCCCTCGCACAGAAAATTTGCATAACTTCTGCACCCAATCGCGCTCACCAATTTTTGTGACTTCAAGCAGTTCTCGAGTGTTTCAGATGGTTGACTTTTCCATACAGAGACGCGTTTGTGTCGCGGGTGTAAGGTCGAAACTTGAGCATCCTGGTTTCTCGTGCTGTACGTCTTCAAGAATATATTACGAGTATTATAAGACGAAAGTGCTTCATGCCGCGGCCTTTTACCAAGAATTGACTCGCGTCTTTTCGGTCACGTCAGTAAAAGGAAACGCGAATAGGTGACGAAGAAAAAAGTCAGAAGCATTCGTCTTACGCATCCGATCACGGAATCAAACTTTTGAAAAACTTCTGAAACATCGGTCCTCAGCCACAGCAGCCGGATGCGCTAACCTTAAGACCACTGACGCGAATATATGATCCTGGCATGCGAACGCCATATTTAGCTCTGCGCTATTGACAGCGATGGTCCCGCCATATATGGACGCGGTGCGCCGAAGTGCTGCATCGTCACCACCATGTTAGTGAGGCGGCCACAAACCCACAAATAGTGTACTTTTCGCGGCAGAGGTCTGAGACTTCGCGGGAAGCTATTTACAGACAACCCTCTCGGTTTCACCCGCACAGTTTCCAAACGCCTGTGATTTACCGTCCAGCGTGTTCAGCTGTAAAGTCAATTACTTCAGTTATCGAAGAGGTTGCTGATGATCGTCAACGTTAGACATCGGGACGGGGAAGATGTGGCACTACAGCGTTAACGTGGCTATATCCGCGTCAAAGGCTGCTGTTCCAGCGCAATAACGATACACACTGCGCAAATGGTATTTTTCAAAGCCCAAATAAGCTGTGACTCCATCTATAACTCTTTCACTGTCGTGTCATGACCGACTTCAATGAAATAGAGATTAACCTCAATTTTTTCTCAATTTCCCAAATATATCAATCAATCAATCAATCAATCAATCAATCAATCAATCAATCAATCAATCAATCAATCAATCAATCAATCCACTTGATTTCCTTTGGCAAGGAGGAGTACGGGACTAAAAGATCGAACAGCTCGACGAGGTCTCGACCCCGTTACAAGTTGACAAAACAGCAAGATTACGGTCAGTCGTGCACGAAGAGTCCAAATAAATCGACAGGTATTACATAGCATCAAGTAACTCAAAATTATTTAACAAAGCGCTAAACACTAAACAAACCATTTGCATAGTCATGAAATAGCATGAACATGAAAAGCAGCGATCGGCAAGACGGGGGGACAAATATTCCGACGTATGTACAATTTTTGAAAATAAATGAGCTGGGAGAAGCGTTTATTGCGAGAATTTCGATCACACGAACAATCCAAATCTTCATGGGTTGTTAAGTTTAGCAGCGAGGGTAGCTTGAAGGACAGAGATTGTTCATCATAAATAGCTGTAAGGGTGGGTATAGTCCGCCTTTACTTGTGCCTGCTTAGACGAACACTTGTGTTTGCTTGTGACTTAGCAATATTTTATTTATGGTATTAACGCCATACATAACATTATATATATATATATATATATATATATATATATATATATATATATATATATATATATATATATATATATATATATGGGTTGTAACACAACGGAGGCGTTGTCAACAAGGATAAATATTTTATCCTTGTTGACAACGCCTCCGTTGTGTTACAACCCATTGCTGAACCAAGACAACTGGCCCATCGAATCATTATTCTCATTGATATATATATATATATATATATATATATATATATATATATATATATATATATATATATATATATATGCCGTGTGTGTGTGTGTGTGTGTGCGCGCGCAGGAGTGCGTGCGCGAATAAGGGAGCATGTATACCGTAACGTCATCATAAACACTAATGACAATGACGCAGTGAGGCCGTGTTTGTTTTCCTTTGCAAGAGGACAACACCTCGAAATGAGCTTCACTCCCCTCTGTTCTCCCCTTTCATCCCGCGCTTCCGACCGCACAGAGAACGGCCGCAAAAGCACTCGTCGTAATGGTTGTTTTAATTAACCACACGGCTCAGAGCGGCTCCCTTCGGGCACATCAGCCGCGAGCGGCAAGCGCCATCCGTCCCCATGAACGCCCACTTCCCTGCTTCGCGCATGGTTAGCTCTCGTTACGACTGGATGGCGCCTGGCGGCCTGTACACGCACTGGATGGCGCCTAATGCGTATGCATGTAGCCCCGCCGCGAAGTGGGCATGTCTCTCGAGGGGGGATTGTGGCGCGTGCGGAGACGAACGCGCTGTTGGTGAAACCTAGCTTCCTTTAATGTTACGCCGCGATACGGCGCGGAAGGGCTCCCTCAAGGCAGTCGCTGAAAGTAGGTCCCCCCAACCGTCTGTACAAGGTTTCTGATCGGCGAAAAAGACACTTCACAGATGGGAAGGGCCTTAATTGATTCGCAGAGCTAGCACAACAAGACATACACTATAAAAGAACGCAAACTGCGCGCGTCATTTCCTCGTTTCGACGTCATCAGGTGCACGGTAATAGAGGCTAATGATAAAAGCGCGAAGTTCATCGACAAAGGTGGACACCTGAGGTTATTATATACATGCGATCATTTTCTATACTCGCTGGAATGGAGTATTCCATCTTAGGTGCCGCATTTTGTTCGTTCGTTCATTCGTTCGTTTGTTTGTTTTCATAGCAGGCACGAGGACATACAATGGCAGCCGTCTACCTTTAAAGGGGCCCTCCAACACTTTTTGAACGTGGTCACAAAATGCTGCCGATCGGTAGTCGAGGCTCCTGTGGACACGTGAACCAAATACAGCACTGCACGTGGCAGGAAATTTACAATTACGTTTGAAAGGCAGCTAGAAATCGCTCGCTGTTCCTTTGAAAAATTACATCTTGGACGGACCGCGTCATTGGAGGCAAGGGTACGGCCATTGGCTGATTTGATGACCCCAAGAATATGCGCAAGGTCATAAGGCGTGCTGGCTCCTTGCCTCTTTGTCGACCCCCCCCTCCCCAGTATAGCTTCCGCTGCGCTCTTCGGAACGAAACAAAAGAAGCGCTTAAAGCGTGCGACGAATTCCTGCAACTCTGCTCGTACTTGGCGGAGTACAAAAATTTTGCGGCATTCGATTCGTCAGCCAATAAAGTCCGATAGTTAGGTCACTCGATGATTACTTGGAAAAGTGTTGCAGGGCCCCTTTAAGAGACCTTGGAAGTTGGGTCCCATCCGAGCGTCGGGTGTGTACGACAGCGCCCGCCGCTGTATGTTTTCCATCGTATATCAATAGTACTTCAACCTGTTGTACGAAATATATTTACATGAAGCAGTGTTTCGAATTTTGTTGCTTTACACACTCCTTGATTAAAGTCCGTGTTTGTCTCGTTTTTATTTTTTTATGCCTTCTTTATTTCTTGCGCTGAAAAAAAAAAAGAAAGTGTTTTTAGAAATATACGGAGGCGCTATGATCTCCGCGCCGATCTGAAAGGGCCCCTGAACCATTCAGGGTCGAAGTTTAGTTGTGATGTTGCAGTTGTGCACGCGTCTTCAGCAAACACGTAGTAGCCGCGAGAATTTTTCGAAATGGTGCCATAATAGCTGAGTTGCACGCGTATGATGACCCAAAAGAGGTTTCGCTCTTTCCTTCGCTATGCTCTGTTCGTCGGCTCGTCTGTCTTACTGGACGAGTGCCTCCTCACCGTGCGAAGAACAGTGAGCGCGCTTACCTACCAGCAGATAAACTGGCTGTTTTTGAGGATGACATGACCAGACGCGAATGTTGACGTCACGGCCAACGCTGGGGATTACCGAAAAACCCGGAGAGGAAAAGGGATTGTTTCTTCGAATTTGTGGGGCACATGCGGCTCGTAGCGCTGCTGCGTTTGGCACTGTTGATCGTGACGACATGCTGAACTTGATGCGCGCGTTTACTTGAAATGTTAAAATATGATGGGAGGTAGTTTTGGGGCCCTTCACTTATGAATTCGTTCAAGGATAGTACAGAGTTATGCCCCACAGGAAGAAGATGCGCAACGGCACGTCTATTTCAGAGTTATGAATACCAACGAGTGATACACCATAGGCCGTCAGCAACAGCCGACACAGTGCATAAGCATGGGAATCGGCCTTTCCTTGAGGGGACGCCAGCGCCACCGAAAGGCGCGATATTGCATCATTCGCGCGCGACACCCAGCCGTACTCAGTTAGAGGACCATGACTCCTGTCTTAGTGCGTGAGATAGTCAGCTAACACTTGCGCACAGCGTTTGAAGGGAATGTGTCCCACGACACTGCGGCGTCCCCTGCAAGAACGTGCCGACGCTCCTGTAGCATAAAAGACGTGGATATCACTGTCGGTCTCCATCAACAACAACCCGACGACCCTGACCCACGGAACGTAACGGGGTTGAGCTGCCGGCGGACACTGGGTGAAATATTTTTTTTTGCAGTAATTTACTGTGTTTCTATGCGTTACGAGTCGAGTGTGGACGCAAGCGCGCAGTTAGTGCCTCGTTCTCGCCGCTATGGACAATTGCAACAGCCGTGGTGCATAAACTCGCTCCTTCGGTGTAGTGCTTTGGGAGGCTCCACGGGAGAAACTCTTTAGAGGCAACCACATACACGAAGACAGCGCCGAGGTTCTCTTGTATATAGCCACGCGGTCCTTCTCGCGTACGAGAGATATTCACGAAGTATTGCGATTTCGTCGAGTATTCAGTTTAGGCCACCTGGCTGGTATACGTTACCTCAACGGAGCCGGTGTAAACTACGGATATAATTTACAAAGTTTATGCATCGTACATGCGTAGATAGTTATCTTTTTTATCACATGTCCCTGTCCCTTAATTTACTTTCCCAACGATCAATAATCTGCTTCTGAAATCCTCTACACTTTTTTTTTTGTTAATGACCCACCACGGTGGTCTAGTGGTTATGGTGCACGACCCGAAGGTCGCGGGATTGAATCCCGGCCGCGGCAGCCGCATTTTCGGTGGAGGCGAAAAATGCTTGAGGCCCGTGTACTTAGATTTAGGTACACGTTACAGATCCCTATAGGTGGTCAAAATTTCCGGTGTCCCCCCACTACGCGGCGTCTCTCGCAATTATATCGTGGTTTTGGGACGTTAAACCCCAACAATCACTATTATTATTACCTTTTTAAAACGAACTCAGTAATATTCTGCAATCAGCACATATATCATACATTTGTGCTTTTGTTTTATCCTTATTATTGTTCGATTATTGTTCATGCATGTCGTATAGCTGAGGAGAAAGAAATGGAAAATGTGAAAGGAAACAAAGTGGAGAGCAATGACGCTCACTGTGTGTCCTTACCGTTTGTATTGTCTATTCCGTTTCTTCCTGCCTTCTGTTCGAGCGACCGGGCAAAATCCTACAACAACAGTCAGCTATTGTGAAGTATATGTGTATATACCATACTGAGTTTCAACGAACTTTGGCAGGTGACGCTTTCATCGACCGTGTTCAATATAGGAGCGACTGCATAGTGCTGACTTTTGTGCTCTCGTGTTTAGCTGCTTCAGGTGACTTCCAGATTCAGGAGCTTGATCGGTCTTCATTTTGACGAATGAATTAAGCTTTTTTTAGTGCTGATGTGAGTGACCAGTGTCCGCTAGCGAAGACTTTTTTTGTCGTGTGTCGTTTTATTTTGTTTTGTTTGCAATTTTTCTTAAAATCACCTTTGACCCCAGATGTACGAGAACAGTTCAGTGCTGTAAGACGCTTATTTCACCGCATGTGGTGACTTTTGAACCATTGAACAGGATCTGAGTTTACGAAGACGACGACCAAAAATAGCTTTTAACATATTCAATTATTGAAACCGTTCATGGACCAAAAAACGGCAGCAGAGACGAGGTGCTTTTATAAATTTAAAAAGCAAAATGGTTCGCAGAACTATAAATGCGCAATCACGAACGATGTGACTTAGCTTACACGAATAAACTAAGCAAAAAAAAAAAAACGGAATTTTACGTGACGATATGATTTAGGCACGCCGTAGTGAGACATTCCTGGATTAATTTTGACTACCAGACGTTCATTAACCTGCACTAAAACTAACTCAACGTCAGCAACCTTATTGAAAACGATAAATTAGTGCTTCTCGTACTATAGGTTTACATTAAGACAACATGTAATATCTCGAGCACCTGAAGGCGCCTTTGGGCTGGTGTAGACCTCTACACTTACGTCGTAGAGTTTGAGAGCAAAGTGGACGTAAATTAACTTTCTTAATAAGGTTAACTGTGGTATTAGACTAGTTTGTTCAAGCAAACTAGAGCAGGTGAACACATTTCGGGACATGCTGCCGCATGTGCTTGCAGCTATAGCCTGAGCAGGTACGGGTCTAATGAAGTTTCTGGAGGATCTGATGGACAGCTAGAAGGGAGCGGAAGGGGGGGGGGGGGGGCTTTTGGTGTAAAGTGCGAACTTATGAACGTCGTGTACAAAGGTTAAGTTTTCGGGCACAAACCACGTCTTGTCGCGCGCTGTATATTACGGCAACGGTTTAGGACTGTTAGGTCTTTATAGAATTCCAACGAACATATTCCTTCACCTTCGCCGGTCATTAGGGTCATAGTCTTTCTCGTGGCTAGCTAGCTACGGGGATAGCTTAGGGTTACGAGAATCCCATGAAACGCACGAATATATGTGCTTCATAACAAAGATGAATCGCGAATATTTTTTCGAGGCAATGGTAATGAAATTAAAGCGTTCTTATTTTGGTCGTGTCATGCGAACCACCAACTCACTCGAGCTGGAATCAATGTTAGCCAAAGCGGAAAGGAATAGAAAACGTGCGCAAGATGGTTGGATGGTGTTTTGGAGGCCAAACGAAAACGTCTAGAGGCGCTTAACAAACATTCGTTAAATGGGTCTCACCACCCGTCATACACTCATGGCGTTACCAGGAGTCGGCAGCGAACAACGACTCGATCGTTGACGAACGGTGATTGCAAAAAGAGTTCTGCTGGCAAGATATTTGGCGTGTATATTTTAACATACGTACGCCTTTCATATGTAAGATATGATAGTGAGTGCCCAGCCGTAACTTCCTTAATTAGAACTAACAGAAACTGAAGTCAAAGCATACGGGATTTAATTGTAGTAATGACGATATAAGTAAGACGAAATTAAAGTGGACAAAAAGATAACTTGTTTTCGGCAGGCACCAAACTTGCAACCTTCGAATATAAGGCGTGCGATGCTGTACCAATTAAGCGACCGTGGCGGTCGCCCCACCGTCCACTTTATTGGGTATATCTGAGCATTTAAGCCTGGGAGTTTTAGTCAGCACCGCTCGTAGCCTTGACGGCTATTTGCGGAACACTTTTTTTTTTTTTACTGCTGGCGTCACGTAGCACGTGATCTATTTACGAGCTGGCAGCTGACCAATAATCCTTCGCATATCGGGAAGCATCAGGTCTCCCCAGAACGAGACTCTCGCTGTGAACGAACGAAAAGAGAATCTCCAAGGGCTCGTTTTTTTTTAACGCGATAGCGTTAAAGTCGTTTCGCAGAAATTCCGGCGTCGGCGTCGGCGTCGTTGGTTGTGAGCGAAAAATCATCATCTTGTCCGTGACCGAAAAATCATCATCTTGTCCGTGACCGAAAAATCGAAAGATGCAAATAAAATAAATAATAAAAATTTTCGGGTCCGAGTGAGGCTCGAACCCGGGTCGTCTGCGTGGCAAGCAGGTGTTCTACCACAGCCATGCCTCTGCTTGGAAATACTGTGAAAATAACTTCCTCTGCTTGGAAATGCAGTGAAAATAACTTCTATGCTTCGCAAACGCAAGCGTCCTTTTATAGGCGTCGCTATATAACATGTAATATCCCGGGAATATTGCGTGGTACAAGCGTAAAAACGATTCCATAGTTTAAAGCCAGCCACCCATTACAAACGGCAC
The DNA here is from genome assembly GCA_030522465.1 of Rhipicephalus appendiculatus. Lineage (NCBI taxonomy): Eukaryota > Metazoa > Arthropoda > Arachnida > Ixodida > Ixodidae > Rhipicephalus > Rhipicephalus appendiculatus. The sequence continues at coordinate 498,314 of JALIZH010010415.1, read as the reverse complement.
ACACCTTACTGCGCGTATTCCCTTAACACCACGTAGTGGGTACGCAACAAGTTCGAAAACATTTCCCACATTTGCCGCGCATAATTTCTCCTGGTTTAAACCATACTACCCATTACATAGTATGCACTTAGTGACTGAAGTACGCAGTAGGGATGGGATATCGCTATCGCGTTCAACTCTTAAAGGCGAAGCTTAAGGGTCCCCCAATTTTTTTTCCTTGTTAGACACGACGTTAAGTCGAACTAACAGACAACCAAGCCAAGGGAAGTGTAGGGGATGTTATTTGTAGTAAGTATGATATCCCTGCCGGCGGCAAGTTGTCTTTTCGTCCTCGTTAATTTATTTACATTTATGTCATAATAACTGCAAATAACATCCCCCCACACTTTCCATGGCGTGATTGTCTGTTAGTTCTAATTCATGTTGTGTTAACAAGAAAAGAAACGAGCCCTTAAAATTCCCCTTTCATTCAGCCGTACCTTCGGTAATGTTATGTTAAGGCTTCCTAACTGCTCAGCATAAATTCGAGCCCAAGCTGAATTTCCCAAACAGATACATGTTATAACAACGTGTAGTGAACAATGGGAGACGACGATGAAGCAGCCAAGAAAGCCAGCCACAGCGTTAGTGGCAGCCACGCGACCCGAGCTTGCGCTTGCCTGGATTTCGGCCCCTTGACGTTCCCCGACGTTCATTTACGCTTGTACGTGAATAAATCACGTGATAAACGTTTCGATGGACAGACGCGGGCCAATGCGAATAGACAACGAGATCCTATGAATATGTTTTACGAGAGAAAATTATCACTATTTTTTCCTTTATAACGCTTGTAGGCATTGAGAAAGAAGAAAAGGAAGAAAGACACGCTCTAGAAAGGTGTACTTCTCTTTTTTAAGCTACCCGATTCTTGGCCAATCCCCCCAGTGTGGGTGTGAGCCAGAAGCTTAGGATCTACATCTACATCTACATCTACATCTACTTCTCGCCGCCTTATATAATCGACTCAACCGTGGCACGCAATTCCCATTAGCGGGTGGGCAAACTGTATACCACTGCCTTACCACCTGGCCCTCAAGAGGACGCACTCAACCACAGCGTATATATGTAAGCAATTCCTCGGGCTATCTAGGAAGGGGCCATTAGAAGTATGCAGATGAAGCTGGCTGCGCGGACCTGCCGCGTCAGCGCATTCAGACGTATCGAGCAGCAGTGGGGATGCTGGGCAGGCGGACTCAATCCGAGGGGGGACGACAACGTCAGTGGACTTACGCATACCAGAGGCGGGCGCCGTTGGCTGCCACGCGGAAATAATGGTGGCGGTAAGTGATGAAGCCCGGCCCGGGCCGACTTCTCTCCGCTCGCGCTTTTCGTCGACACAGGCGGGTTGTCGCCTGTCGCGAGGCTGGCCGGCAGAAATATGCGCTACGCACATGACAAATGGAGCTGGCCGAGACGTCTCCAGGGGCGCCGCGTAATGCAAAGCCCGTGGCTCCTTATCTTCGTGAACATTCTTGCACCGCAAGCTCAGCGCTCGGCACTTTATTTCCCCTCATTCCCGCCCATATGTACATTTCTTTTTTTTCAAGGGAATCTGAACTTTTCGAAGCCGGTAGTCCAAAGATACCGCTCCAAGAGAGTCATGGAAAGATAACGTAATGTTACGCCGGTCATCACCTTTCAGTTCGATGTCTTGCCCTGTACCCCCCGCCCTCAAAAGTTTTCGGAACACGAAATTTCCGAAAATGATATATTCCCGCTTTGTCTTTGAACATAGCCCCCAAACAGATGTTCCAGCTTGTAGTAGTCCTTGCGACCTACGTAGCTACCTGCTAGGTTAGATGCTCCGTGCACTAACAGAGCAGAAATTCGCATTTTCAGTGGAGCCCGCGTTCCGTAAACCTTTGGGAGCGGGTGTACATCTAGTGGCGAGTCGCAACAAATTACAAATATTTTTATTGTGTTCTTTTTGACTCTACGCGGTAGTAAAGTTTCGTTCTGCTTTACTAGAATTAAGCTCTCTTAAATAGCGAAGGTGAGAGTTCTAGAAATTAAGACATTATTTTAAAAAAATTCTCTTTCAGTTATCAATGGAATTATAACAATAATTGCTGGGGTTTTACATCCCAAAACCATGATATATGATTATGAGAGACGCCGTATAAAGGAGGGCTCCGGAAATTTCGACCCCCTGGGGTTCTTTAACATGCACCTGAGTCTCTGCACTCGGGCCTCTGGACATTCTGCCTCCATGGAATCGCCGAGGCCGGGATTCCATCCCGCGACCGTCGGGGCAGTCGAGCGCCATAACCACTAGACCACCTCGGCGGGTACATAAATAGAATGTCTACGTGGTGGCCTGAGTCATCTAGCATCGTTTAACGAAAACCAGCTAAACAAATTGCAACTTCGCGTTCAGAATCGGTATCAGCGCCCGCGGGTATTACTGTCACGAGCAGTGGTAGAAAGAATGATTTTTCACCGTGCGCCGTTTTTCAACGTTGTGCAATCGGAGATTCTGTTCTGGTTTGCGCCTCCAGATGCACGGGGACCACAAAGCGCATGTCTGAATACAGCGCGTTGTTGCTCAACCCTGCCGGTGCCTGCACGTTGCATAAGAGACAGATATACAGGTGGTTTCGCGGGACGTAAAAACTGGCAATTCCATTTATCAGAGCTGTCGAGTTAGAGACCACCGAGCTGCATTTTCCTCGCGCAGAGGCACGCTAATGTATGTCGAAATCACACAAATACGCCGAAACCGCGGCATGTACTTCTGCGCTGCGATAATGTCTACACGTTCGAGAATTCAAGGCGCCACGTGAGCCCCTGCAGCAATACAGTTCCGACGAGATTTACAACAGGCATTCGCACTCCCACGGGCATCATTATGAATGGGAGCGTGAAACAATCAAAACCTCAAACAGGATATATGCAAAAACCTAATTTGAGATAGCATATCTTCAGACATGCACGCGCTTACAAGTACGTCCGCCGCGCCGGAAACGTTGCGACATAATCCCCTTCTGGCAATGAAGGTTTCTTTCGCGGTTATCGCACAGAAAATATAAACATGACGCCATTGTTGGAGACTATATGAGAGGAACTCAGACGCGTTCATTAATTACGAAACAGGCACTCGATCTACAGACTGAACAAGCAAAAAATGTACTTCTGCTAGAACACGTGGCACAAGTTAGGGAACGCAGAAAGTCTGGGAAAATTGTCAACAATGCTAGCAACCACTAGGTAACGTGCGGCTTCTTTGACATTCTACATTCGTTCCACTTGCAAATTTTGTTTAAACGCTGCTGGTACTGCCATCACCGCTCATTCTACACTATGCTCATTATCTACAAGATCGCGAAGCACTCAAAAAAACAGAAAGCCGACCAACTTTATAAAGATGACGTGGACAGTAGAGGGCCAAATATTGAATAATAAATGAAGCAGGCAATTTAGATTTGCGAGATAAAGATTACTACATACAGCATGTATGTCGCATGACATCTGGGAAGAAAAAAGGGTTGCCTTTCACAGAATGTTTGAAACATCGCTCAAATAAATAAATAAATAAATAAATAAATAAATAAATAAATAAATAAATAAATAAAAAAACATTGTGCCGAGAACTATACGGGGGACCAAGACGCGCAATTGGTAGACGAGTATAGAAGCGAAAATGAACCTCATAAGCAAGAAATACAGAATAACTAACGCCCTGTCACTTCAACGAAGGTAGACAACTGGTTTTGCATAAAGCAACGTATGCGGTATTTGTACAACAACAACAACAACAACAACAACAACACTGACAGTTGGGCGAGTTGGTATGTGTTCATGATTAAAACACGGCGCAAAAGAACACGAAAACACAGACGAAGGATACACGAAGACCGGCGCCTGTCTTCGTGTATCCTTCGTCTGTGTTTTCGTGTTCTTTTGCGCCGTGTTTTAATCATGAACAACAACAACAACAACAATAAACTTACATGTACGGTTTTGAAGGTTGTAACAGTAACCACTGACGTAAATCACGGAGGGTCAAGGGGGTCCCGACCCCCCCTTGTGTTCATCATGGAGGGACGGCCCTTGCAATTGTCCTCCCTTGAGATTTACCTATCAATCATCATATATTTGAATTGCTTGACAGTTAAGTATAGCCGTTTCAACTTTTTAAGGCTTGTTTATTTTATAGTTGTACCTGTGTTCAGTAGACCTCGGCTGTAAGAGAATATACTGAAATCGCCAAGCGCCATTCGACCGATTTCAGAAAAGACTCAATGAAACAGTACAATTGCGCCGAGCTGGAAACCCACGCTCATTTTAAATGCGAAGCATTTCTTAGCGAACTGCTGGCACTTTGAGCGTTTCTATCTATCTATCTATCTATCTATCTATCTATCTATCTATCTATCTATCTATCTATCTATCTATCTATCTATCTATCTATCTATCTATCTATCTATCTATCTATCTATCTATCTATCTATCTATCTATCTATCTATCTATCTATCTATCTATCTATCTATCTATCTATCTATCTATCTATCTATCTATCTATCTATCTATCTATCTATCTATCTATCTATCTATCTATCTATCTATCTATCTATCTATCTATCTATCTATCTATCTATCTATCTATCTATCTATCTATCTATCTATCTATCTATCTATCTATCTATCTATCTATCTATCTATCTATCTATCTATCTATCTATCTATCTATCTATCTATCTATCTATCTATCTATCTATCTATCTATCTATCTATCTATCTATCTATCTATCTATCTATCTATCTATCTATCTATCTATCTATCTATCTATCTATCTATCTATCTATCTATCTATCTATCTATCTATCTATCTATCTATCCAGTCGCGTACGTCCGGGTGCTCTCGTGATCGCCTCCTTAATCTTGGGGCAGACCAAAATTAGTATGGGAGGGTAAGAGGGTTTGCGAACATGTCTGGCTGGTCATGGCATGAATAACGTGAAAATCTCGTCGCGTACGTCGTCAAACCCTTTGCTCCAGACACGTGCGGTGTCCCATACCCGTATATCACGGGCCGCGGTATGCGGGCATGCGCCACAGGTGATTGACAGTTTATATCTAGCCGGGAACGGCGAGAACAGACATTGGTAATTTAAATGCGAGAGCGTTAAAAAAAAACTGACATCGGCAGCGTTGACCCGACGAATGTAAAGAATAAATATCAGGGTCCCAGCAGGAATCGAACCCAAGCATTCTGCGCGGCAATCAAGTATTCTACCCCAGAACCACGCCAGGTCTCGGAACTGCTTTCGAAAAAGACCCTATGCAGGCGTAATATTGGTGAAACGTCAATTGGGATTGCAGTGCTGGCTATCTAATTTTATAAACATCACATATGTGCGCCTATGATACAGGCGGTCAGGTTAACGTGAATTGTAGTTAAGCGTGATCCACTGAAGTTGGTCTTCATAGCCGGGCTACCATCCTCGCAAGCAGAAGCGCGACATATCCGCTTACTGCTTCTGGCGTTGGTAATACCCATGTTGCTGTTGGCATCGTTATGCAACCGTAAACAACTGTTTATATAAACCATATGCGACTGTTCAACATATGTCTGTTCTTACAACAATTGTACATATATCTTTAGCGTCATTTCGTAACGTTTCGCCCAATAAAATTACACCACACTTTCCTTCCCTCCGCATGCTTCGCATAACATCGATTCCCATGATACGTTGGATCTGCCGATCTTTTTTTTTTTTAATTTTACTGCAAAGCATAATTTTAATGTTTATTTAAATAAAAATAAAACCTATATTTATAGAAACAAAATCGCCGCCATTGTAGGATGTGTGTCCCCCCCCTTCTGTTTTTCTTTTTTTTTTTAATTTACGCCACTGACTGTGACCACATATTAAGGCCCAACCACATGCACGCGATTTTGAAGCGACGACGACGAGTGACAGCTACGAGCGACATGATTTGCTGACGCGGAGGGCCATACGTCACCGTCGCTTCTCGCGTAGCAGGTTTCTGGGGAGCCAGAAAAAATCGCTTGTCGCCCGGAAGTGAGCATGACGATTTCCGGCGACATGGCAGCATCCCTGATCCTCGCTTCGGTTGCAATTCGCTCTTGGTGCTTCTTCTCCGCGCGTATACTTCAAGGAATGCAAGATATAGACTACCTTGTTTTGCAGCCACATCTGATGCGGAAAGCGAGGCAGCGGCCGTATTTTGTCGTTAATCTTGTTATCGACGGTTTGTTTTGATGTTTCGGTGGTAGCTTGCTGCAATGTCAACAACGTCGTCGTGTGAGGTAGCCCTTCTCCTTGTGAGGCAGCGATGTCAAACCTCGAAAAGCACGGTCTCAAGGAGCGTCTTGCCGACGAAATTGAGAAAGAAAGCAGGATATGGGATATAATGAGCCTCGAGGTCGCAGCAGATACTACTGTCGGGGTTAAACAAAACATTACGAAAAAAAGAAAGTCGCGAGACGCTTCTACGGCTCCCTTGTCTCACACAAGACGATAATAAATTTGGCATGTTGCAGGCGACCAAGGAACTACAGAGGCTTTTGAGAAAAACGGACTTGGACAAGCGACTGTGACAGTGATGTCGCGTACCACGCCAGAGTGATGGACTGTGACTGACTGCGTGTTTGTGGGCGTGTGCTGTGTTATGTGCTATGTTTCTCTCTCTTTCCTCTCTCTCTCTTTCAATCTCCCCCCATCCTGTTCCCATGTGTAGGGTAACAAACCGGTTATCCTGGACTGGTTAACCTCCCTGCCTTTCCTTCTCTAGCTTTTCTTCTCTTGGCATGTTGCCATTCATCAACTTTTAAATTCGTTTTCGCCATTTACCTGCGTGCGCACGATAGTCTTCAATCGAGCAACAATGACACTTTGTCGTTCATACAATTCGCGATGTCGCGAATATGTGGTTGCTCTTGTCGCGACGCGACAGCACGACGGAGCCCCACTTCTCGCTGTCGCGAGTAGCCGTCGCTCGAATGTCGCGTGCATGTGGTTGGGCCTTTAGTTTATTTGGATGGCGTTTTAAACGTATATTTATCGACAGCAGCTCAACATATCTGAAGTAAACGATGAAAAGCCGCCTCCACAACAAAAGGACCCTATAATTCAAAGGGGTTCCAAAAACAAGTCCTAAATGCAGGGGGACCGCCTACCACGTAGTTCTGCCATGTCTTGGAAACTTGCATCTTATCCCACCCTCGTCAGAACGAGCCCGTCCTTTCTTGCAACTAGCATTTTCATCAACAAGACCTTCCATTTTTCGTCAAGTTTATCGACAGATGTGTCCCTCAGAAGCAGGTCTGTTGTTGATCTCCAGTGTCAACATTACCTTCCTTCCCCGCGTCCTTCGCGCCAAGAGTACTTTTGTTTCGCACACTGCATGGTTCGAGAATGCTGAAAGAGAAATGCATACGTTGCATTTCCCCGCGCTCTTCCAAGTTGTTCTCTCGTTGAGCAAATAACGTTCCACCCGCGCTGCTTTTATCCTGAATAATAAAAGAAAGGGCAAAAGTGAATCTCATCAATATCAAGTGAGAAACTCCAGTTCGCTTTCTTTTTATTGCTCTCTTTATCCGTTAGACGCTAAGCCTTCACTTCTTGTTTGTACGAGATCAAAGAAAACTGCGCCCTTTTCTTCATTTCAGTGACTCACGCATTGTAAGTGCAACCGACAGAAAGCTTCCGCCAGAAAAATCGAAGATCTTGGAACTGCCCCGGGATACATTATTAAACATTGAACGCAAGGCATATGTGCATTTCTGTCCTATTTTGGCCGCAATATACGTGTTTCATCGTTGTAGTTCAAATATGGAGCGGATATATACCTAACTTGAGAGTTCAGCTACATTCACTGATACAAAGAGAAGCGATTGGAACATTTCAAACAACTATACTCCATCACAGAAGTGGCACTGTGGAGGCTGCAGGGTCCCTGAGGATAATAATAAGGGCGAAAATCCTTTAAGGCTGTTTCACGTGCTGCGATTGCAGCGACAAAAAATAAAATCGTTCCATTCGCTCTGTTCACTGTGTTCGCAACCGCCACTAATGGCGGTTTCGTTTCACATGGGCTGCGAATGGTCAGCGATTTTTTGCTCGTCGACTGCCGCGGCGCGCAAGTTTGCTTGCTAGTTCTTTTGGCAGACACTGCAGAAATTAGCAAATTTAATGAGCAATCTGTCCGTTATAATAATGTTAACTTCTCGTTAACGGTAGCAAAGAGCAGAAGTGTTTTGTCATTTAGAAACACTTTCCAATCTAAATTTATTTCAGAATACGCAACAGCGGCTACAACCAAAGCAAACTCGTCGGTGCAATTTCGGCGGGTCCCGTCGAAAAATCGCTCCGCCGCTGCGAACAGAGCGAAAAGTTTCTTCATGTTAGTCGTTTGCCGCTGATCGTTGCGGCGAGAGAGCCATCGGCCATTTTTTTCGCTCCGAGCGAATTTGCAGCCTGAAAATTGCTGTGTTTTCTGTCGTGGGAACCATCCTTAAAGCGAGCAGACGGCAGCGCCGAAAAAAATATAATAATAATAACATGGCTGCATGGACACTGGTGGCTTCCGCCTCGAATTTATCACGTCGTCGTCGTGCGCTGTGTGGCCCGTAAGTTCCAAACGGAGGCATGTATTTGCTTTAGATATATGTCCTGACGCTTCCACAGCAATGTATTCGTGACTATATTGCGCTATTTTCATGAACCACTAACAATTTCTTTGAGCGTTAGGCTCAGCAGGCGTGGCTAAGCAAACAGCCGATCTCGCCAACAACGACGAAACGTATCTATTGTTTTGACCTTTGACCTTTGACCAATAAATGTTCATTTGACCATTTATTTGTATCTGTCAGCACTGTGGGCAAATACCAAGCGCAAGTTCGGATCGAAGCGGGCGGTCGCGTCTGCATGGAAACTGCCATGTTGATTTGTAAACACAGTTACCGGCGGTTACTGATACAACAATTAAAGAAACAAAAGACGGGGAATTTTAAGGGCTCGTTTTTCTTTGTTAAGCACAACATTAAACTAACAGACAAGAAAGCCAAGGGAATTGTAGGGGATGTTAGCTGTATAGTAATTATGATGTTAAATGTGAAGAAAGTAAAGTGGACGAAAAGATAACTTGTCGCTGGCAGGGACGGAACCTGCGACCTTCGAATAACGCGTCCGACGCTCTAACAACTGAGCTATAGCGGTGGTCGTCCCCCCCGTCCACTTTATGGGGTATACATGCGCATTTAAACCTGGGAGTGTTAGTGCGCGCCGCTAGTAGCCATGACGGCTGAAGTGTTCCGCAATATATATATACACACACACACACACACACACACACACACACACACACGCACACACACACACACACACACACACATATATATATATATATATATATATATATATATATATATATATATATATATATATATATATATATATATATATATATATATATATATACACGAAGCGCTAAAAACTGTAGCGCGTTGCAAATTGTAGATATTAGGAGTAATGAGGATCATGGTTTGACTGTGTTATACGTGTGAGTATTCATACGTATTCTCACCACCTGGGGATCAAACCCACACACCTACACTGCGTCCCCGTAGTGTGACAATAGATACGTTTCAATATATGTGCGTTAAATGCGGGAAGTTGGGTTTTAAAGCTTTAGGTGAAGACGAGCGGGTTTTTTTCATTGAGTTTTTCACAGCGCATGATATGTCCTTTAAGATTAATGCCACCGACAGTGGCAATGTTCTTGCTCTCTTTGGCACTTCACTCAAATCTTATTTGCTGCAAACGCGTTCCACGTTAGAGTAAGGTAGGAACGCGGGGAGTGTCTCGATATATAGTAGACTTACTGTTACCTTAGTTTTGAAATAAACAAAACATCTAATAATGTAATGGTGAAAAGAATTGTTACAAAACATTATCGTCTCCTGTGGTAGGGCAGCGCAAATACTCGTCTTAAAAAAAAAAGGTGTATAGGTTAACCGAAGGAAAAAAAAATATGTAAAGGTTTTGAATGCTCTATAATATACCGGGTCATGGAAGCGAGCGATGAAATTCGCGGTTATGCTGGCGCCGTGAAGGCTAACCTGTAAAGCATTTCAGGATAGCACACGTTCTGGGTTCTGTTGGACGTCGAACTCACTATTCAAGGAACTACACGTACGATGAACTTGATATATCTCGCGTCACGTCTCGTAGGTCACTCATCCAAGCAGATTAAACGGTGCTCGCTGTAGGAAGCGCGTGAACCGACTCGGTGCTGTCCTCGTCGTGCGTCTGCAGTCCCTAATCCCCAGCGATACGTCTTCACTCGGACGACCGCGCACCAACCATTTTCCAATGCGCCGCATTTCGCGTGACGCGGTTCATTTGCTAACGCGTGACCGCCACGAGCACAGCCTTCCATAATCGAGTGCCACCAAACTCAATTCTCTTCGGCTAGCAGCCCCCGTCCGCTGCTTCCTACAAAAGCGTACCGCGTGTCGAAAAGAGAGTCCAGCGCTGTATAGTGCACGTATCCTCAACACTGTTTCAGAAACGTAGCGACGCGCTGTATAGGGTGAGTAGTGTACAAAGTTCACGCCCACAACCTTGGACGAAAGCCGCCACCGCAGGCCTTACCAATAGGACACGACAGTTCGCGAAGCCGAAAATAGCTTCAGAAAGCGATGACAACTGCTCTCGGGCCGCTGAAAGCCCGAGGGGTATGCAAGGGGTCGTGTTTATAGAAACCCCGCGTATAGCTATAGAGTAGTGCGTGGCTTTGGCACCTAGCCCAATGGCGGGCGTTGGGGGAGCTGCGGAGGGGCAACGTGCCGTTTAGAATGCTTTTCCCGAGACTGAAGGAAAGAGGGGCGCTCCTAAAGCGCACCTGATCGAAAATGCGCGCTGCCCACACTTTTTACCGGCAAGTCGACTCCGCAGGCGCCGCTCCTTTATTCTAAAAGAGAGCGGGACCCGTAATCTCGTTACCCAAACAAAGCCGCCAACACATTAGGGCGTCCATGCGCGCTGGACACGCACCGAGGGAACACAATGCGAAGAGAATGCGAGGGAGGAAGAATGGTGCAAGATGACAAAAGACAGGGAAAGAAAAAAATATTTTGAAAAATGTATATAATGTAGCGCTGCGAAATAAGCGTTCGGATGTAGAAAGCTGAGCTTCGCAAGCAAATTTCCAAGTCGCATGCAGATGGTTTGGAGCGTAAAAAGGCGCCCCATTTCAAACTAAACGTACACTGCCATTTATTAGAGAAAAAAAAAGACGAAACGCGACTTATTCAGAAGATGCGGAGGATGAGACAACATCATCAAAAATAAAGAAAACGAACGCATAAAGCACCCACTTCTCGACAAAGTCCAACCAAGTGCTTATTCCTCCGCGGTGTAAAAGTGCCTTTATTTGAGGTGAGCAGCAACAGAAAAACTGGTCTTTTGACCGCGAGACACCAAGCTCCGCCGCCTTTCGGGTATACCAGATTCCATCCGACAGCATCGTTGGTGTTCAAAAGGCGCAACAAAGAGACACACCCTCGGTATTGATCGCGTTCCTCTTTAAGAGTGAAGGTCAGCTACGGAAGAAAGAAAAAAGACTGTCGATGTGTTTGTGCCAGCTGCAATCAAAGAAGCAGTATATCTTTTGATGCGCTCCACCATAAATTGTGAGTCACTCGCTGCTCTAACGTTTACGCTCATAAAAAGCGACGTAGCCATCCATTAGCTCGACATGACTATATTTCACGCTTGTGCCTACATTTTCTAGCGTTTCGTCGGCGTGCCTGCGATTTAGCAATAACGCCTCGAAGTCCCTAGGGCATAACAAGGACACGAGAGCCAAGTAAACTACAGGGCAGTGGCTCAATACCGCGCTCAGCGCTGTCACGGTTAAGCGAAACGAAACTCCGCTCCTGACAGTCTGATGACCCCGTGCGATGACGAAAGCTCTGTCAGCCACGCGTTTCGGAAATTCTCCGGGGAACACTTAACGTGCAACGTCGCGAGCGTATATGTCGACGTACTGGAGGCGCGACTGCACCGTAAAATACGGCGAAAGTGTTCTATACGGCTGAATTGTACTTCGTAGGGAAATGTTCCCAGATCCCCAGCATTTTCCACGGGCTATTCGGTGGCCCAGGCTACAAGTCTAACATGACCACGACAAAAAAAAAAAAAAAAGTCACGCGATTTAAATAGGCGCGAACAAAAGAAGGGGTGATTCACCGAAGTATAGTTTTGCCCGTTTATTTCCGTTTATTTCTTTTGCAATGACTGTAGTAAAGGAAATGTCAGAGGCTCAGAGAGAAGAATTTATCAGAGGCAAGGCAGATATGTCCGCGTGAGCTAGTACATAGGCTCAGCACAGGGCTAAGGGGAAAAGTGACAAGAAAAACTCATGACGAGGAGGACGAGAAAAGAAGATAGATACAGTATGTAATAACTGCGCAGGTACAATGGTTACCGTATTTCCTCGAGTGAAATCTGCAACTTTCCAAATAGTCGATAACAGTCCCCAATCCTATTGTCGCTATAGACAGTGTGATCGATCGTACAGTGTGGCCTAAATAGCGCCTACCGGTAATGTTTGCCTTCCAGGACCACCGAACGTACAAGCCACCGTCTTCCGTTGTGACATCTAATGAGGGCAGTTACTAAACAGATATGATGCAGTGTCTCACAAACTAATTGCTGGGTTTTCGCGTGCCAAAACCACCCCTACATGATTATGAGGCGCGCTAGTTGGAGGACTCCGGATCAATTCGACCACCTTGGGTTTCTTATCAACGTACATCTCAATCTAAGCACACGGGTGTTCATAGCATTCCGCCCCTAATCGAAAGTGCGGCCGCCATGACCGGGAATTGAACCCACGCCTTCGAGCACAGTGTTCCACAAACTAGTCAGGATAGAAAAGTTTGGGAGCTTCGGCTTTTCGACCGAAACGCCAATATAGACGCAAGCATTCTCTAGTTCCTAATCAAATGTGCGCTGCATTATCTCGCTGTTGTTTTCTTCAACCATTATATTGTCCTTACATTGTTGTCAATGGTCAGGTTTGAAAACGTATTTTATATTAATGGATGTCGCGCTGGCAACGCTTGCTTATCTCGGAACGAAACGTCCCGGCCCGCATGAAAACAAAGTCAGCAGCGCGTTGAACCAACAACGTACGAGACCTGAAAATGTTATATTAAATATGATGTACTTTTAAAATTATACGTTGTAGCATGAGTTACTGTATGCCCAATTAAAAAAGCACATATTAATGGCATAAGACGTCTTTTCTTTCTCGTAGTATAATAAACACGCATTTGTTGCTCTTTTCACGGAGTAACCGCATGACTTATTCGGACGCCAGACATGTATCATAACCATGCATACTAAATTCACTTATACTTCTATAAACACTTCTGAACAGTTAAACTTAACAGCGTCCCTTTCCAGGCATCTTCTTTTTTATGGATCAGCTTGAAATAATTATATACGCCAACATGCGTGTAACTAATGCGTATTTCACAGCTGGCATTCGTGTTAGTTTCTATTGTTATTACACGTATTGCACTGCATATAATAATAATAATAATAATAATAATAATAATAATAATAATAATAATAATAATAATAATAATAATAATAATAATAATAATTATTATTATTATTATTATTATTATTATTATTATTATTATTATTATTATTATTTATTTATTTATTTATTTATTTATTTATTTATTTAACGTGCCCAAAAACACTGCCTTAAGGTCTAACAAGAAAAAACACACACAGTTTACAGACAAAAAATATGAAAAAAAGAGGGACAATGCAAAAACAGTAAGTCCGGAAAATCGGGCAAAGTGCATTAACACAACGCAAGAAATACAGAAGGACAGTCCTAATTGAAATCGCATACAACAATACGCAAGGTGAGCTGAACGACAAAACGAAGAGAAAACGACTGGTACGATGTGCGGCACTAGTTAACACAGCGCAGTGCTCGGAAGAAAACAATGACTGCTAGTTATGAAGAACATCGGAGCAGGAAAATTAAGCAATACAAAGACTGCATCCTGTGGACGGTTCAAGTGCTGGCAGAGGCAGGCCGGTACATGCAGCGGTCTGTGCTCTCTGATTACGTTACACCAAATTCTAAAATATAACTAAGCACTCGAGGGCAGGTTACGATACCCCGAAGAAGCTTGAAAATAAACATCAGATCAGCGCGATTTCGTTGGCAGTGATGTGATGGCAGCGGTAATGAGCCGACTAAAACGCACTCCTGGGCTCATTGGTCAACATATTTCTTAGGAAGGCACGACAAGTAAGCATTCACATGAAGGACACGACACTAGATTACTGGGTAAAATTACGGCAGCTTCGCACCACTGGTGCAAGCCTGAATGAAGCGTGGAGCTGGGTGGTATACTAACTCCTTTCCCTTTCTTTTCTTTCTTTCTCTTTCTCTCTGTTTTTCGTGTTTTCTTTTTTTGCGTACCTGTTGCTTTCTATTTCTTTATTTCTCTCCATGTCTATTTCCTTCTCTTCCTCGCTCATTCTATGTGTATTCCTCATTCTTCCCTTTCATCTTTCACCATCTCTCTCTCTGGACTTCTTTCTCTCGCTTTCTTTGTTTCTCTTTATTTCTCTCTTTCGTTTCTCTTTCTGTCTTGCTCTCTTGTTTTCTACCTCTTTTTCGACTCCGTTCCTTTCTACCTCTTTCTATTTCTTTCTTTCTTTCTTTCTTTCTTTCTTTCTTTCTTTCTTTCTTTCTTTCTTTCTTTCTTTCTTTCTTTCTTTCTTTCTTTCTTTCTTTCTTTCTTTCTTTATTTATTTATTTATTTATTTATTTATTTATTTATTCTCTCTCTTTTTTGTTTCTCTCTATTTCTCTCTTTCTTTATCCTGCAGTCCTGACCTGTTTTTTCTATTTCTCTTTCTCTTTCGTGTCTCTTTCTTTTTTCTCTTTCTTTCTATCCCTCTCTCTTTCACGTATGTGACGTGGCGCATGACCACCTGCAGCTTTCTGCGGACACCAAAGTTTTTACGGCCGACCCAAACAGCTCCGCTGTTAAAATTCGAGATCAAGCAGCCAGACAACTGGCGGAGGCTTTTTTCCACAGAAAGGCGCGTCAGTGTGCCGTCGCTGCCACGCTGTCGCAACTAGCAACATTTTTTTTACAAAATTCTCGATAACAAAAAAAATAGCTTTTGGCCATTTTACCACTTGTACTAATCGTTGTACAAGTGGTAAAGTGTACACATGCGCCTGAACTTAAACTTGAAATATATTTTTATCCCCTAATAAATCGAAGGGAAGTTGGCACTCATCCTGTACTTCATGGCCGTGTTATGTTTGTGTGCCTTCCTTTTCTAGACAATAACACATCATTGCTAGATTGAAATCCACAGTCATTTCTAGCGAAGCGATGGTTATATTTACATGCTTAGGGATTTTTTTCCGGGCTCGCTCAGCGGTGTTATTGCTGGAATTAGATATTTCATTCCAGATCACAGACGCATATTCACGTTGGGGAAGATATATTGCGGTGTACAATGTGCGGAAGTGTATAGGAGAACTAAATTTTCTACATATTCTGCAAACCCAGCCGAGAGAACGAAGACGACCCGCATAACAACGCGCTCAGTGTGCAGCAGAAAAGATTAAGGTGCTGTCAAAACGAACACTGAGATGGCTGATCTCACAAACGCTACATAACGAAACAGAATTGACCGAGTATGAAAATGACACGCTAGATGCTTTGCGAGGGAAAGTGATGACCTTTTTGTCTTAGCATTATTCAGGGAGAGGTCATTGCTCGTGCACCATTCAGAAAAAGAAACTAAATGTGGCCGCGGCATGATAGTGGTGAACAGTACGGATTAAAAATAGTAGTGGTCCTAAAACTCATCCTTGAGGGTACCCTCTAGTTCCTTGTACAAAGAAGACCCTTGACCATCTAAGGCAACATAGCACGATATATTAACAAGACAGCTGTGCAGGAGATTGACAACTGATGAGTCAACATCAAGGTGCGTAAATTTAACCATGAGCAGTTAGTGGCTGACTACATCGAAAGCCGTTCTAATGTCACAGTAAGTCACTGCCATCCGATGGCAGTTTGAGGCCACTTACTGTTGAGCAGGCATGAAGACCTGCGTCGTCAAACTAGCAAGAGTAGGGATGTTTGAGTGACCAGTTAGAATTCCGCGTTTATTCAGAATCAATGAATTGTTCACAGCAATAGCCATTATTTTGTGAGGAGCCAACTCAAAGATCATAGATGTGACGCAGAGAACATAAATCGGGCGATAATTCGAAACATATAGTTTTACTGCCAGAAGTACCCCATACATATTCCATAAGTACCCCATACAATTTTTCAAAGCGCTCAAGCTTATTTTTAAATAGATAGATTCAGAAATCGTTTCTATGTCCTTCAGTCCAACGGCTGTTTGTGAATTGTCGATAAAAATTAAAACACGGCCAACCTTTCGTGTACATTCACTGAAGTCCCGGTCACTGCGAAAGGTGTTGTAGGTGGGTCTTATGAGGAAATTTCACTCCCTTGACAAGTTTCGAAAATGAAAATAATAGCAAAAGAAGACGAAATAACGTTGGAGAAGAATGCGAATATTTTAGGACTAAGACACGAGCGTTTGGGTAAAAAGACATCCAAATTACACGGCAATGTTAATTTCGAGTAGTTGCTGAATAATAATAATAATAATAATAATAATAAATAATAATGGTGATTATTATTATTAGTAGTAGTAGTAGTAGTAGTAGTAGCAGTAGTGGTAGCAGTTTATTTACGTAAGACACACATGGTGATGGAGACCAGGGAAAATGCTGCCGACATATAGGCAGCTGGACGAAGTCACAGCTCCACGCGAAATAGCGGTTGAATCACTCAAAATTATGCCAGATAGATAAACCATAGTGATCCTAAAGGAGCTTCTTAACAATCTGAAGGGAAATAGGTAAAATCACAACAGTCTTAGGAAGGACAGTTTAACGAAGTACAATACGGCGTACGATTTTTCCGTCAGTATTTTACGTCTATAATATATATAGCTAAAATGACGTTCCGTACAGACACTTTTAGATAATATCAAGAAAATCTCGTGGCGTTCGCTATATCAACAATGCATAATCTACAACCCACGACAAAAACTCGCGTAGATATTGTAGTATATTCAACAACACGTCGTCGACGTCGCCTTTTTGCCGTCATATCGACATATTTCTTCACAGTCTATCTGTCGCTTCTCAGGGGCGACGACGTTTCCTTGCCGTGTAAGGCCGTCAAAATGTTGACGCACTGGGACGCCGATGCCTAGAGCAGCGCCCGCTGTCCGCCTCTGTGGAACAGTGGACTACGGTGCTCGGCTGCTGACCCGAAGGTCGCGGGTTGGATCCCGGCCGCGGCGGTCGCATTTCGATGGAGGCGAAATGGTAGAGGCCCGTGTACTGTGCGATGTCAGTGCACGTGAAAGAACACCAGATGGTCAAAATTTCCGGAGCCCTCCACTACGGCGTCTCTCATAATCATATCGTGGTTTTGGGACGTTAAAACCCCACATAATAATAAATTAATAATAAACGGCAGCGCCCGCTAATTTTGTCATGGTTCGCGCGCCGGTTATTTCGCTCGAAGCACATGTCAGAGCGCTGTAGTACGGCAGCGCAGTCAAGTGATTTTATTTCATATTTCGCGGGCTTTCTTCAAACGTCCGAAAAAAATAACCAGGCAGCATGCATGTAACAAGCCACGAAAAATTAGATCGGTTGTTTTGGAATGAACTCTACAAAGTGAAGAAACGCGCCTTGGCCCTAAAGTGAATATTAGAAACCTTGCGAATTGATCTTCGTAAATTAACTAACTATGCGCAATATAAAAAATATCCCAACGAGCACCACATGACGGCAGACCATATGCGATTGGTTTCATTCAGTTGCGGTTAACCACATGCTTTTTTTTTTTAATATTTGGTCTATTTTACGTCAACACCCTGCATAGTGCCCAAATCGGAACTGCAGCCTTCCCATCAACATGTCAAATTGTCAGATCGACACGTCTTAACGTTTGGTATTTTTCTATGTAATACTTTGAAACACGGTCAGTATTCTACATTATGTCTGGTTGGGTAATAACAACGCAAAGGAAGTAATAAATATTGCGACGAATCGCCTTTGAACTCGTATATCAAAGGTTTAACGAGTTGCCCTTGATGCGACAACCCTCGCTGCAGTAAGCATTTTTATCACCGAATTCGCGCTGATAAAATCTAGCCACTTTCAACGCGCGCGGCCAACACTTCATGCATCCTATCGCTGCTTAAGGGACCTACGCAACCTATACGTATAGCCGATTCAATCGCAGCGTGCGGCGGCATGCTGCGACTTCTTCGCGCAATCGTGCATTGCCCTCGAGGAGAACCGATATCGCGGCCGATACATCGATAAGCAGTCGGATCCGGCTGGAACCGGCATGCTTTACGAAAGCCGACTGTTCCTATCATGCCGAGACCGAGTTGGTCGATATTCTGCAGCGTGTGTGCAACGTTTGTTTACGCGAGGGCTGAAGCTGGCTGCGGCCACAAATGTTTATCTCACAAGCCAGAACACCGTGAGAATGTGGCGGTTAGCTATTTATTTATTTATTTATTTATTTATTTATTTATCTATTTATTTATTTGGATGATAGCGGACATCATGGCAAACAGTGTAGTCTAAGAAATGCGATATTGCATACGATTTGACAAAGCTGTAACTTCAATAAGCCACCATCAAGCACAGCAGATTGGCTTGCATGAAATCGGAACATTCTGATCAGATGGCGTAGTAATTTCTAACAGCGGACACCCGTGCTTAGGCCACTGAGCCATCCTTTTCATTAAACTACTATAAAGCTGTTTAAAGGATGTGTCTAAGGCTTCGCTGAGGGACGCAAACGTTCAACGGAACGCGAACAGTCTAACGCATTTTCTTACGCATTGGGTGCAGCAAAAATTTCGATCTTAAATGTCATCAGCGAACAATTGAAGTTTCTTCTCGCAAAGCTGTACAATGTGGAGTCGCTCGATTAGATTGCATTGGTGGAGCACGTACCCAGTACAAGATCTCAGCCTGCATGTCTCAGGCTCTGGAGAAAAACTAAATTTCGTACATTAGTCTCCAAACTAGCCCTGGTGACCACAAGTTAATTTTTTCCTGTTCGTTATTTTTTTTTCGTTCACGCAGCGCTCGCAACTCACTTTCCCCACTTCTCTCCCACAAATATAAATGAACTTTCAACGTGAAGTAGCGTTATAAACTTTTTAGCAGTACCATATCTGTTGTCTGGAAGGAAGTCGAATCGCTACATTTAAAGTTACATTTGTGTTTTGGAGCTTCTGAGAACAGAGAAGACAAACGCATAACATACACTTCTTTCATGTCTTCTATTTCCCTTTCAGAAAACACCTCCTACCCCGAACGTTAGAAAAGTTGTGGGCAATTTCACCCCGATCTTGCGTACTGGGTTGGTATCCTTCATAAGCTCCATTCAATATATAGTTTATGGTATTTTCTTAAGGGTGGCTGCGGTGCGCAGTGCTGGATGCCTTCCGCAGAATCAAAGTTTTCTGTCTCTTGGATTTTGAAACTATGGCGTGACGAAACAGCTGCGCTCGAGATACTAGTCCTCGCTCCTATTTCAACACTTAGTATAGACCTGCTCAACGTCGCGAGGAAGCACGTATGCTGTATAGCATACTTGCTCAGAGGAGTCCCGCGTGGTCAAAACTGCTGCGCCGATAATTCGCCAAGAAAAACGGAAAGATGTTTACTCTCGATTTCCAGTCCAGGAGGCTACGATGGAGGTGTTTTGCCAAAACATTTCCGGCAAACAAGGCAGTTTTGTGGCTATGTTGCTTCTTCTTTAGTTCCAACGCTGCTTTTTTTTTCACATCCTTTTTTTTCTAATCGGAGGGTAGGAAATGTACAAACGATTTCCATAACTTCAACGATGTACTAAAAATGCAAACAATGAAACAACATCACGACGTATGATCATGAGGAATATTTAAACGTCCAGAGAAAAAAAATACACCATCTTCCGCTAAAGGGAACCATGTGTACATGCGAAGCAGCGGGCGCTAACGCTTACACTGGCGGCGGCGTTGACGCTGGCGCTCATCGCAGCGTTGCGCAGGAGAGAAACCTGGGGAGGCGCAAAGCACGCAGTGATGGACCGGTGTTTCCTACTGGAACATGCCAATCGCTGCTAATGGGCAATGAGAGACAGAAGACTCCGACTGGACACAGAGACCCGCAGTCCGCTTTTAGTTAACGCGCACGCTGCGAATTTTTATTGTTCAACAACGCACAGGAGAAATCTCCCACCGGCACCACCTTGGAGGTCAAGATCCAGTGCCACATATACGGGGTGGCCAGTGAACGGTTGTGCAGCGCGAGCAGTCGGTTTTTTCAACCAAGAAACTCGCTAGCAGACGCTGCCTGCGTCGGCGTCGCGAGGCGAGAGGGGGGGGGGGGAGCGTAGGAGAGGAGAGAGAGGGGGGGGACGCGCATGTGCAGTGGGAGTGTGGACGCCGCGGGCAGGGATGCCTGAGGAGAGATAGGGGAGCGTAGGAGGGGAGAGAGGAGGGGACGCGCATACGCAGTGAGGGTGTGGTCGCCGCGAGGAGGGATGCCCGGGGGGAGAGGAGGTTTTTCATTTTAATTTTTTTTAAACGGTTTGCGCATGCGCAGTAAGGGTGGTCACGCCGCACACCTCCGGATTGAACCCCGCTCTAAGATGCTTCACATCTAATAGAAGCAAGCCTAAAACAAACGGGATAAAATCTAGCCACAAAATTTGTAAAACAAAGAGCCCGCCACGGTAGATCAGTGGTTACGGTGCTCGGCTGTTGATCCGAAGGTCGCGTGTCGGGACCCGGCCGCGGCGGTCGCATTTCGGCGGAGGCGAAATGGTAGAGGCCCGTGTGCTGTGCGATATCAGTGCACGTTAAAGGACACCAGATGGTCAAAATTTCCGGAGCCCTCCACTACGGCGTCCCTCAAAATCATATCGTGGTTTTGGGACGTTAAACCCCAGATATTGTTATTGTAAAACAAAGAGTGAAGAAAATATTTTCTAAAGTTAAAGCCCGTTTAAGAAGTGAAACGAAAATTGACCTGCAAGAAATATTGAAACATACGTGTCTTCAGGTTGCCACGCGTGGCTTTTCTAATGTTTCAGAACAAAAGAAGAGAGAGAGAGATAGATATGTTGCGTCCAAGGCTTGATACCCTATAATGTGGGAGGAGGAAGCTTAAAGTGGAAAGGGAAAGGAAGATGGATGGATGGACGCTTCGAGCGTCCCCTTTATAACGGGGTGGTGACATGTGTGCCACCAGGCTGGACAAAAATTTAAAAATGTTTTTTTCCTTTTATTTCTATGTTGGGCCTTGTCTTCTTCAATGAAATCGATCTTACTATATAAAAAAACACGCATGAACAAGCGCCCTCTGCAACGCGGTAATTAGTGGTACCGTAGTCAGCAAGTCATATCCAACCAAAGGCTAATACCTCCATAAAACTTTTTATTGCACTCAGTGTTAGACAAACGTTTAAGTGGCGCTGTGCAGTTATAATATATAAATGAAGTGACGCGCTTCTTCTTTTACTGAGGGCAGAATTTGAGCAGCAGTTCGTGTCAGTATGACGGGAACTTATCCTATTTTAAGTGCGTGGCCGAGTGCGCGTATCTATCGTTGTGCGGCGACTGATGAAGACACCGATGAGCTGTGAACTGGCAAGGATCTAGAATGTTAACGCTCGCAAAACATTCACATCTACTCAAGAGATTTCCGATGCTTTTCCGTGTAGCCCATAAAAAGTTCACTTTGTGTGGGCCCCCCGGACAAACTAGAATTTTCCCGAACGAATCAGCTGACTCGCTCGCTGCACAGGTCTTTATAAATGGCGCGATGTTAAATGTAGCGCCAGATTTATATTTCACTACAGCAGCGAGGTTCCGAGGCCTTCTATTTCTAAAATGCACTCCGACGTCAGTAGTTCAATCTGAGAAAAACCGACACTTTCAATTCCCATGGACACTACCAAATGCCTTTCACGTCAATGCGAGACGACTCTAACAAGCTTCCACTATAGAGTTCCCAGCCTTATTTTTACCTTCAGTAATCTGGTGCCTCCCTAGCTTACCTCTGTACAGTTTGGAATGTAACCGGAAACAATTGATTATTTTCTTCTGTCATGCCGCCGAAGATTGTTTCTAACACTGCCGACTGCTGTCAGTTTTGTGCAAGCCGCGGTGCTATTCCGACTGCTTTACGCAAATTCACTGAAGCATCAGGAAGATTGCGCTGCTACAGTGTTACTGACCATTAGGGAACAATTTTTCCAGTCTTTCGTTCCTTTCTGTTCGGATGAAAATTGGCTATATAATATTTATTTACATTAGGTTTCATGCTTCTTTTTTTGATGTTATACAGTGTTTAGTATTGTTTCATTAAATTCTTTTTGCAGGCATTTTCTTGATAAACCTCAGTGTGGCCAATTCGTCGTGGCCTTCTTATAAATTATCTTTATCGCATTTTCTTTTTTCTTCTTTTCTTTTTTTTCACAAATTATCCTGCCACATGATTCATGGCCGATCCCCCCGTGGTGGGTTGAGTCATTCTTCTAGGAACCAACCAACCAAGCAACCCTCGTGGTTATGAGTCCGTTCTCCTAGGCGACGACAACAGCAGCAACAACATCCTCTCTATACTGTACGCTCGACGTTCGGCCATGACGCCAGCCGGGCCGCATACCCGATCGAGCCGAGCAGCGCGTCTGGACGAGGTGGGAGAGGAGGATCTTCCTCTGGCTCTCCCGGTGCCTGGACTGGGACTCTTTCTGTGCCGAGTCTATACATCCGGTGCCGGCTGGTCTGGCACCGCCGAGCCTTTTCAACGGCCTACCCCTATCTCACCTATAGCGCCCAAGCTCACGTTCTTTCAAGGTCTACCCTGAACAGGGCTGACGTCCCGAGCTAACTGGCCCCCGGCCTGCTTTTCAAGAACAGGGCCTTCGTCTCGACCTCCACTCCCTGCTGCTTGGACTTGGACAGCGTCGTCGTTGGGGCCAGACGTGCCGAGAGGGTGTCACCCTCATGCCGGTAGAAGTTCAAAATGAAGGAACGCTGTGCATGACCAGATAGGCGACAGACCGTGTCTTTTTGTGCGTGCGTGACGTCTACATCAGTTGAGTCCCATCGTCGTATTAAAAGTTCTTCGCGTCCGTTGAGGTGTGTGATGCTTGCGCCCATCATCACAGTCGGTGAACTCTCCGTCGCCAGGTTGTCATTTTTATTTCTTTCGTTTCATTTTTTATTCACGCATTTATTCTAACACCGTCATTTATACATTCCTATATTTCTTGCTGCGTAATGCAGAGGAATACAGTAATCGAGGTAAAATTTACCTCAACCACTGCAGAGCAAGCGACGCGTAACATTACAAAATCGAACAAGTGGAATGTGCACGCACGCACGCACGCACGCACGCACGCACACACACGCACGCACGCACGCACGCACGCACACACACACACACACACACACACACACACACACACACACACACACACACACACACACACACACACACACACACACACACACGCACGCACGCACGCACGCACACACACACACACACACACACACGCACGCACATGCGGGTGCGCGCGTGGACGAAGCGGCGGGCTTTTTCGTCGGTTCTCTTTCTGCCGATGGTGCCAATACAGCATAATAAAGATAGATGGTGATTTTTTTTCTTTATTATTAAATCTGCATTCCATGTTATGTTTAGTTCCTTGAACCTTTTCTCGAATATTTGTGCTCTTGTCAGCACTAAAATTTTTCCTTCATTATAACCCGAATCTTCGCCAGACCTCCATATTGACGGTGTACATTACACATATAAGCGAGCAGAGGGAAACACGAAACAGGAAGGAAAGAAGTCGTGAACACACCACCAGCTTTCAAATTTTCTCGTGTGACCAAGCTAGGAAAGTACAATACACGTAGTTTATTTTCCAGATGGCGGTGCCTACAGTGTTAAGTGCGCTTGGCATAGCACCGTTTTGCAGTGTAAAGACCAGACAGCTGACGAACCAACGACGCTGACATCACTAGAGCAGTCTGGCTCTTATTTTTTTCTTCGCGCTAAAAAATAGGGACTCTTGATGAACAGCAGTAAATATATTTGGATAGTGCATAAACACTGCATCATATCGCAGTTCTTATACATAGACACAACACGTCTCATGCTCTTTCCTCTGGCAATATTCAAGAGTTAACATCCGGTTTCGGCGCTGAGAAAATAGTGCACGCAATTATTTTCTTCTCCTCGGGTGCATCGGATAAATCTGCTCGATATAAATTCGCGGGGTCTTTTCGCGTCGTCGTAATCGCGATGATGGTAGAAGCTCCGAAATAACATCCCGTTCATTATTCCCATTCGTGCTGCTGTTGAGCTTTCCGAAAGCATGCGGCGCACCATTTCGTAAAATTTTCTCTATGTACTGGTAAGTGTACATTGACAATAAAAAAAAAACCTAATGCGATTTACTGCTTGTAATAATTTAGTGTCGCACACCTATGCAATAAATAATGAGGTAATTGAACCAGTTGAGCCACTTAAATACTTAGGTGTTTATTGAACTTCTAACTTGACCTGCAACACACATATTGACTGGTTATTTAGTAAATCAACTCGGACTCTTGGTTTCCTCCGACGCAAACTTCGCTAAGCTAATAAAGACACTAAACTTCTTGCCTATAACTCAGTAGTCGAATCCAAACTTGAATATTGTTCAATTATTTGGAGACCTCATTAAGTATACTCATATCTACTCGTCTTCAACATTACTATCAGCCTTGCCTGGATTACGTTTACACTCACGTCTACTCCCACGTATTCCAAAGCGGTGTCTTTCATACACCATTTCAATATTTCTTGATCAGAGGCGCGAATTACGTAGGGGAGTGCCTTGACCTCCCTCCCCCCTTGCCAACTCTTCGAAGGAAGTTCTTGATAAATACGTCTTATGTTGCCTATCTTTCAAGAAAAATGACCTTACTGGTTTACGAGCACTCATAACTCGTATTCAAAGGTACTGCATCAAAAGGCGCCAAGAAGAGCACCGATTACGTGAGATAATGGTGTTGTAGAGCCTTGACACCATGGTCGAAAAAGATAATTCTAGGCACTCATGAGTCGACTCACTCGGACTCACTCAGATTCAGATTGAGCCGTGAGTCTGAGTCTGAGCGAGTCCGGGTGAGTAATATTTTGGTGAGTTTGAGTCCGAGTGAGTCCGGTTGAAGAAAATTTTCGTGAGTGTGAGTCCGAGTGAGTCCGGCTCAGAAACATTTTGGTGAGTCTGAGTCCGAGCGAGCCCAAAGCGCAAAATATGTTTCATGAGTGAGTCTGAGTGAGCTCCACACGTTTTGCCGACCTATGAGTATACCTCATCAAAAGGCTAGAACCGTAACAAAACAAAGCTGCTAGGTTCATCGTCTCAAATTAACTCTTCCTATTCGACATGCAACTAAAATCGAAGACAGCCTTGACCTTGAAACACTACAAAGTAGACGGAAGGCGTCTTGCTTAATATTCTTTCATAAGTTATATCCCAACCATACACCTTACACTACCTCATTAATAACGACGCCAGGTGCAACGTTTCCACGCTTGGACCAATCTTTTTAAGTTCGTGAGCCACTCACCCGTATACTGATCTACATCGTTTTTATTTTCTTCATTTGGCAACACA
This sequence comes from Rhipicephalus appendiculatus, assembly GCA_030522465.1. NCBI lineage: Eukaryota > Metazoa > Arthropoda > Arachnida > Ixodida > Ixodidae > Rhipicephalus > Rhipicephalus appendiculatus. The sequence goes on along the minus strand of JALIZH010010415.1, from coordinate 472,454 downwards.
GACGTGAAATCAACTGCCGAGATCAAGAGCTGTAGAAGTAAATGCTGATAAGTTTTTAGAAGCGCTAAAAAATTCTTATTGCCCAGCACAATTCATTAGCATAACCACAATATTCTCAGAGACGGTGACACATTCTAATTTTAGTACGGTGTATTCCAGTCCATCAAAGAAATCATGGCACGTTTTGGTATAGACATGTCCGAAACGCTGTATTGCTTTCTGTAAATAGTTTTCTCTTTTTGTTTGCTTTTCCCACATTTGTGGGTGAGTGCTATATATACTTTCATCTGCAAGTGCTTTCTGTAAATATTTTTTCTCTGTTTTGTTTGCATATGCCCGCTTTCATGACTGATTGCACGTACGCTTCCTTACGCAAGAGTGATTACACAAGTATTATTAGCACCCCTATATACTTTGTTCTATACATGAAACCTTTAGTGTTCACTGTGCTAAAATTATCTCCCCCCACCACTATGTTATGTCCAAAGGGCCTTCAGGGTAAATAAAATGAAATGAGATGAAACAAACATTTTGCAAGCACTCGTGAGGGTTAACGCGCCTAATATTTTCTACACGACAGGGAGAAAATTTAACACACTTTCCTTTTTTATTTTTACTCTTTGCGCTTGAATTTTCAACAAAGCATTACCGAACGGCTACATCCGCGGTCATTTGCATGTCACAACAGCAAAATTTCCATAATATTGGCCGGCAGGAGCAATATACATGCTGCCACACCATCAATACCTGCCTCCTCCGAGGAGGGCTGGATTAATAAAATGGATGGCGTTACTTTCGGAGCAACGAACTTAATATTACGCGAACGTTGACCTTCCGTTATGCCAGCGTCACTGGCAGCACGGAAGCGATATAAGCAAGTGTGCACACGCGCAAAAGAGAAGGGGAAAGCCGTGCTATGGTCCTCCAGCTCAGCATCGCCAGTGGTGTGTCTCTTTTCTGGGCTGTTTACTTGAGCAGCACGTCGCAACTAGAACTAATCCGCTGGACTCACTTTCCCCACGAGGAACAGATGGGCACAACTGCGAGTAAGAGGTAACTACAAAGCACCGCGGGTACAACGTGGCTGCGGGAAGTAATGGGCCGCAGAGCACGCGGCTGCCAATTCTAAGCAGCGGATATATCACTACACGACTGCCAGCCGGAGAACATCGCAGTGCAATGGTGGCGTCGACGTTGCTGGCGGTACCGGTCTCGCAATGTTCCCGCTGAACTTATCTCTGACTTAGAAGCAATTATAGCTCTGTTGCAACGCTTTCGAGAAAGCGTGTTGGGCAGCGCCGATAGAAGCATTACTATGCGGCGATTTCACGCGCTTCGTACAATATGTACGACACCTAACTGGATGGAATTGGAATCGTACGTTCAAAATACACTGTGCAGTTTACGTTCACGCAGTACTACGCCGTACATAGAAACAAAAGTTAAGTATGGCGTTATGTTTTACAACTGCTTACAGTATACCGCACAGTTACGAGCAAGTTGTTTCAGCTATTTGCACGACATAGGAACATGCCGAGCACTTCGCGAAACAACAGCCGCTTTGCTTATAGCTGCTGCAATCACGTAAAATGACACCATGGGCTCGGAGATGATAAAGAATAATAATAATCATCACCATCATCATCGCGCGCCGCCGGATCGCGGACGCAGTGATAACCTGAAAGAAGGTTGAGAAGGCTTGCCAAACATAGGTCGGCACTTTAAGTGTCTACTCACTCAAACTCACTCACCGCAATTTTTTCAGCCTTCGCACTCACTCACGTTCACACTCACGTCCACTCACACTCATGAGTACTCACTCACGTTCACACTCACGTCCACTCACACTCATAGGCACTCACTCACGTTCCACACTCACGACTACTCACACTCATAAGCACTCACTCACGTTCATACTCACGCCTACTCACACTCATAGGCACTCACTCACGTTCATACTCACGCCTACTCACACTCATGAGTACTCACTCGCGTTCACACTCACGACTACTCACACTCGTACGCACTCACTCACGTTCACAGTAAAGTCCACTCACACTCATAGGCACTCACTCACGTTAACACTCACGACTATTCACACTCATAAGCACTCACTCACGTTCATACTCACGCTTACTCACACTCATAGGCACTCACTCACGTTCATACTCACACCTGCTCACACTCATAAGCACTCACTGACGTTCATACTCACGTATACTCACACTCGTAGGCACTCACTCATGTTAATACTCACGCCTACTCACACTCATAGGCACTCACTCATGTTAATACTCACGCCTACTCACACTTACAGGCACTGACTTCCGTACTCACACCCCACACTGATAAGCACTCACGTTCATACTCACACCTCACACTCATAAGCACTCACGTTCATACTCACGCCTGCTCACAGCCGCAGGCACTCACTCACGTTCATACTCACGTGTACTCACACTCATAGGCACTCACGTTTGTACTAACGCCTACTCACACTCATGGGCGCTCACCCACGTTCGTACTCACACCTCAGGACCATTGCTACTCACACGCGTTCATAATAACGCCTACTCACACTCATAGGCATTCACTCACGTTCATACTCACGCCTGCTCACACTCATAAGCACTCACTGACGTTCATACTCACGTATACTCACACTCGTAGGCACTCACTCAGGTTAATACTCACGCCTACTCACACTCATAGGCACTCCCTGTCATACTCACACCTACTCACACTTTGCAGGCACTCACTTCCGTACTCACACCTCACACTCATAAGCACTCACGTTCATACTAACGCCTGCTCACCGTCATATGCACTCACTCAGTTTCATACTCACGTGTACTCAAACTCATAGGCACTCACGCTCGTACTCACGCCTACTCACACTCATAGGCGCTCACTCACGTTCGTGCTCACACCTCACGCCCATTGCTACTCACTCGCGTTCATACTCACGTGTACTCACACTCGTAGGGACTCACTCACGTTCACGTTCAAGCGCGTCGTCCTGTCTCCTTCGTGCCTGTGTGTTGTGATGAGGTTAGCGAGCTTAGGAAAGCTATCATTTCAAAAATAATGAATACCTAGCAATTTTTTATAATTTGATGCATTCTAGATAGTTTTTAGTGCAGGATAAGGCCAGTAACGTAATTTTTATGACGTTTCTGTAAAGTCTAAAAGCGATTTTTGTTTGTGTTAGAAGATACTCCGGGATCAATAATGTACCTTATGTTGTTCCTGGCAAAATCTCAGCCTGGAAATCAACTTGTAAGCAGCTGTGTGTAAAGCAATTACGAAATGACAGCTTACCTTACGGGCTCGTTTGATCCAAAAGTGCAAACTGATAAAAATGAGTTCAAAGATTTCACATCATGCTATTTATTTCGATGGTCAAACAAAATAATTTTAAGTGACCTGCTGCATAGGTTCGGCCTTCCTCTTCAACACGACGCTGTTCTGTGACAACTGCATCCAATTGCCTCCAATATTTCGCAGCTTTCGAGATGTCAATATTGCTCACAACACGTGTTGGTCACAGAAAAAAAAGAAAGAAAAACGTTATATCGCAATGAACACGCAGGAGAAAGAGTAGACCAGCTGAGTAGCACACAAACACAGCAGGAGTAACTATGAATTGGCGCGAAAGCAGGTGCATTGGTGAACTGTCGATAATGCGATGGTGTATAGAGATTTCACACCTGATGTCTCACGTGATTAGTTTCCGCCCATTCGAGCTTCGGTTCCAATTTTTCCAGCGACTCTGCAGTCGCCGAGGCTAGAAATATGCCATTCATAAATTATTTGTTTGTCCTCTAGTTCAGTCTCCACAGAAAGTGTTCCCGTGGCTAAAAGGCGCGAAAAAATACACGTCCTAACACGGGCATTCACTTCGCGTTCTTGCCTCTCGCCCGCGTAGGAGCCGCGTCTTGAAAAGAGGTTTCACATACGCTTTCACCAGCAAATGCACTCCACCGTCTCGTGAAAGAATTAGTTTTATTCTCTTCTGCTGCTCAGATAACAACCAAGCTTGGTGAGCATCTTTAGTGAACGAGCAATCCAAACCAACTAAAATTTGAAAATGAATATTTTTCGAAAATTATTATTTTATCCCGCATCTCCCCTTAGATACTTTCTCTACGAACGTACATTTTAAGGAACAAGAAGGTGGGAACCTCGTCTTGTAATAAGCACACACTGTGCGCCAGTGAAAGGAAATCTAAGAAATCGCTTCAGGATTTTTAAGCGCCGTACTATATCTGCGCCTTAAATTAGTCTTTAATAAACAAAAGCCATTAGATTCAGTAGTATGTCGGGGTGTTCTGCATGCTTACAGATTTTTTTTCCAGGTATGCGCGAGTGGACGCTGCACATTGAATATCGATGCAAATGTTATTAGGCCTTACACGAAACTCCATGTCAAAGCGACATATTGTGCCTTCAGCAGTGCAGACTGCAATCAGCAAACAATCGCCCTTGATAAATGATTGCATCACTCGTATTAGGGGAGCGTGTACAAAGACGCGCATAACGGTCTCAACTCGTTGATAGACAATTTTAGTTGGGCGTCCCCAAACAGGCGCACGTATAGATCTCCTTTGGGCGCACGTTGTCCGTTTCCGCAGCTCCATGAATATATGCCGCCCTCCAAGCGTCACTTCGAACACGAAGCCTCCACGTACAATACAGCGTGACCGGAACCGACGATGCGCACATTAGAGGGCTTTAACAAGTTACGGAAGTACGGTATGCATATACGGTATGGGACTATGTTAGCGCTTCTCCTCTCCAGCTCGTTGTGCTTAAACTGCGTCCTGGAATAGACTTGAACGCAGAAGGACGAGACACAAGAAGAGAAGGCGACTACACGAGCGCTCGTGTAGTCGTCTTGTCTTCTCATGTCTCGTCCTTTTGCGCTCAAATCTATTCCAGAATGAACCAACGCGCCCAACGAAGTATTTTATTGAAAGTGCCTCCCCCGATCGACAGGTGCATCGTAAACAATGCGTAAGCTGACAGGCAACAATAAGGCGTGACACGCCACTGCAATTTTTTGAAAAGGCCTTTGTGGTTTTGGTGTGCCTTTACTGGAATTAGAAGCGGCGAAAGCACAACGAGCGAGAGAGGAGGAACGGTACCGTAGTCCCGTACCGTATTTGCGTTCCGTATTGCCATAACTTGCCAAAACTCTATCTCGAACGCTCTACTACCAAACAAGCAGCGCACTCCGAGAGACGGCAGACAGAGAGGAAGTGCCGTCGCCGCAGTCACCGACGCGCCGAGACAGGCGCCGACGCGATGGTACGCCGCGGCGCCAGGGCACAAACCGTACACGAACGACGCAGAATCAGAATGCCAGCCGCATGATGTTTGACGTATCCGGCAGCGTCTTGGACACGCTAGCCGATCGAAATGCGCTGCACGAGTGACAATTATCTCTTGAAGAAAAGTCAAATCTCATTTTCCGATTGCTAGTTCTGCTTCCTGTTTTCTTACAAACTGAAATGCCTGTTACTGAATCTAACACGATATCACCATAAAACTTTTTTTTTTGCGGCCTCATATCGCTCGTCTAGTCAACTGCCGCTAGATAACAACGTCAGCACCATTAGGGCTTCTCACTTCCTCAGCACGACCACTCACTGTGTGAGTCTGTGTCGCGTGTTTCTCTGTGCGGCATACCTACTCACGCTCATGAGTACACACTCACGTTCATACTCATGACTACTCACCCTCATGGTTGCTCACTCACGTTCATACTCACGCCTACTCAACCCTAATGAGTGCTTACTCACGTTCACACTCACGTCCACTCACACTCATGAGTACTCACTCACGTTCATACTCACTCCTACTCACCCTCATGAGTTCTCATTTACGTTCACACTCACGTCCACTCATACTCATGAATAGTCACCCACGTTCATACTCATGGCTACTCACACTCACGCCTACTCACCCTCATGAGTGCTCCCTCATGTTCAAACTCACGCCCACTCACACTCATGAGTACTCACTCACCTTCATACTCACGACTACTCAAACTCATGAGTGCTCACTCGCGTTCAGACTCACGCCTACTCACCCTAATGAGTGCTCACTCAGTTCACACTCACGTCCACTCACACTCATGAGCGCTCACTCACGTTCACACTCACGTCCACTCACACTCATGAGTACTCACTCACGTTCATACTCACGACCACTCACACTCACGAGTTCTCACTCACGTTCACACTCACGTCCACTCACACTCATGAGTACTCGATCATACTCATACTCACACTCTCACGTTCCTACTCACGACCACTCACATTCACGAGTTCTCACTCACGTTCACACTCACGTCCACTCACACTCACGAGTACTCACTCATACTCACACTCACCACGTTCAAATGAGTGAGTGAGTGTGAGTGAGTGTGCTCATGAGTGAGCGTGCCGAGCTATGTAATGCCAAATGTACAGCGACTATGGCGCCACGTTTGGCCTAGTGCTATTTGTGGCAAACTGAGACGTCATAGAGGAGTGAAATGCGGCACCTAGAATAGCGAAAATACTCGTTTCGCGTTCAGGCGCGAATAACGGACTGCCTGGAAAGGCGTCGGATTTACATAACCTTATTCCAAGGCATTCAATATTCTAGTTCAAGAAAGTTGTGTGTATTCAGCAATCATAATTAGCCTTAATTAGAGTGTAATTAAAGATTTATTTATTCTAAAGTCAGTGATGTTATGTTTTTGCGTAAAAAGAAAAAAAATCTCAGGATCGCAATGCTTGTGCATTTTGTTACTGCTTATACTCATTTCACGCAAAGAAGATTGACGTGCCTCCCAGAAATCGGCACGTCAAACGAATTGTCGTACATGGTACTGCTTTCAGCAAAAGGTTGATGTACAGCAATACAGAGCATAGTAAAGTTAAATTAAGACAGATTGATTACGAAGGACGTTCAGTTCATCCGAAACTCAAAGTATCTTGCTCATTCTTGATCACTACTCGGCACAACTAGCAAAAAATTCGGCAGATCCCACGCATTGTGGAAATCGGTTTCATGCGAAGCAGTCGGCGAGTAATTGTCTATGCTGCATTTTTGGCTTTGAGCCAAGCATTACGAGGTCGATTGACTTGTGTTTTTTTTTAAGCGTGGTAGTTGCGTGCACATCTTGGGCTTACCAGGAAAATCGGCTACAACGGCGTTTAAAGAGTAACTTATGCTCTGACCGTAACGTCAGCACTCACATTAGAGCACAGACGTCAGTATTATCGAATAGAGGTGCACTTTACAGTGCGATGATGTGAATATTACACGCAGCTTTCGTTAGCGTATTCCTCAGGGGTCGAGCGACACTTGTATGTATATAGCTTGCTAAATCGTAGGTATAGAAATGTAATGTTCATTAGACTGCTATAAAAGCGGAGCCAACACAGCAACCACAACTGACGTTGACCCGACATGACGACTGTATCATTGGAGTACATATGTAATGTTTATTGCTTTGTTATAAAATTAGATATCCAGCACTGCGACCACAATTGAAGTTGCACAGACATTACGCCTGCATTGGGTCTGTTTCCAAAGCAGTTTCAAGATCTGATGCGGCTCTGTGGTAGAATACTTGATTGCCACGCAGAACGCTTGGGTTCGATTCCCGCTGGCATCCTGATTTTTATTCTTTGCATTCGTCGGGTCATCGCTGCCCATGTCGGTTTTTCATAACGCTCTTGCATTTAAATTACCAATGTCTGTTCTCGCCGTTCCTGGCTAGATATAAACTGTCAATCACCTGTGGCGCATACCCGCATAACTCGTCCTGTGGTGTACGGGCATGCGCCTCACGTGTCTGGAGGAAAGGGTTTGACGACGTATGCGACCGGATTTTCACGTTATTCATGTCATGACCACACAGTCATATTCGTCGAACGCTCTTACCCTACAGTACTAATTTTGGTTTTCACCAAAATAAAACCAAGATAAAACCCTTCCCCCGTGTAGGGTAGCAAACCGGGTATAACCTGGTTAACCTCCCTGCCTTTCCTTTGCCTCTCTTTCTCTCTCTCTTCACCAAGATAAGGAGGCGATCACGAGAGTACCCAGACGTAGGCTGCTAGATAGATAATAGATAGATAGATAGAAACGCTCAAAGTGCTTTTGGTTCGCTAAGAAATTCTTCGCTTTTAAAACAAAATTTGTACACATATGTGGAGGACGCGCATGATGGGGGGTATGTTAAAATTACCCGGCTGGAAAGCTTTTCTTTGCGTGCGTTAATTCTGGCAATTTCGTTTGCATTCGAGGAGTTCTTTTTTATTGCGATAGCAATTATATGGACACTCTCGGCTAGTTTTCGCCGTCGGCGTCGCCGCCGCCGTTGGCCGCCGCCGTCATCCCCCCGTATATGTATATGTATCTATATATTTATAAAAGCCTCAAAGAAAAATAATTCAGAAAACTGTTTCTGACGCGCGGCATCGAACCAGGGACCTCTCGCTCTGCAGCGCGCGGCGCTAACCGCTGATCCACGAAAGCGCAGGTCCTTCAACGTTCAAACGGCGAGCTATGTTTTCAGCGTGTTTTCAGCATTACCAGCGAGATGGCGCAAAGGGCGCGCTCGGCGAGGCGATAGCACGGCGCCCCACCGGCCCCACTCGTCGTGACGCCCGCGCTCATCCGCTCGCGCCCTTTGCCCTGTGGGGGGTAGACGCCCGTTCGCCCGTTCGCGCGCGCGCTTATCTCACGGTGGGGGAGAAATAGGCTTTCGTCGGAACGATTGCGTTGTAGTTACCGAGCGCACGAAGGTCACTTCGCTCGCGGCAGTCCCCCCCCCCCCCCCGTTTGCGAAAAGAACACGCTTTTCAAACACAGAGAAGTAACAACTGTGACACTTGTTAGTTCGCGCTCGCCTGTACCTGTGAATTCGTTTCGTGCGTCGTTTTCGTTTGAGCAGCGCGTTAAGTGTCGAGCTGTGAACGTTGTTAGTTCTCTCTCGTCATGTGCGTGTTGTTTTCGTGCATCATGTCTGCGTGAGCAGTGCGCTATACGTTTCCACCTGCTTGCCATTCGTCGCTTGACATTCCAATTTGTTGCTATCGCATTCATTGCTTCGCCTTGAGGCGAAACTGTGACTTTTTTTTATAAAAGAGCCAAAACCAGAAGCCGAAACTCAGCCAAAGAGTACTAAAGTATACCTCAGGTACTTCATTTCGCTATGTTGCGCTGCTAAAGAAATGAAAGAGCAAATAATAATCCTAAAGCGCCAACAAATGAATAAAGATGCAGTAGCACTCAAACTATATGGCCACCGAAACTTTGCTGGCGGAGCAGTAATGTTGTACATTTATATCCATATTGGCTAAAGGCTTTCTCTCGGATCATCTCACATCCATAATACAACACCATTCGTACCTGATAACAATACTTGCCGGGGCTTTACGCGCCGAAACCACAATATGATTATGAGAGACGCCGTAGTGGAGAGCTCCAGAAATTTTCGGCCACCTGGGGTTCCTTAACTCGCACTGACATCGCACGGTACATGGGCCTCCAGCATTTCGCCTCCATCGAAATGCGACCGCCGCGAACACCATTAATCGACCTTGGTGTGTGTTCATGCTTTCAGTGCCGCCACAGGACGAAAACTACGCGAATGTATAGAGCGGCCAAAGTATCCGACACCTCAGCGTCGCTATCTCATTTCTCTCGGCCTCTAAGACTATCGATTTTCTTCGTTGTCAAAGCGAACAAAAAAAAAGACATATGACGCTGTGTGAACGACCAATGCTGGCTCCTCACTTCCATTTGCATTCGCCTACAAAGCTCGGCTGTTTGCAATCCTTTAGCGGCCACCGGGAAAGGGCACGAATTGCGCCCAAAACATTCGGTTTACTAATGCTCCATTTGACTAGGTTAGTCTCGTTCGCAATCAAAGCAAATTATGGGGTATCGCGCCCCAAAACAATGACATACGTGCCCTGTTGAATACGTAGTCGCGGCTATGTTCATATATGTGTGCTCATATAGTTCTTCTGTACGCTGCCGGCACAAGTGCTTTTCGTGTACAACGCCACCGCCACCACCGAAATCTGCAACTCGTAACAGGCTTCGCTTGAAAAAGACAACAGTAGAGCTTGCTAAAGGTGAGACCGAGTCGAAGAAACATAGGAAGATATGGAATTAGCCAAAACGCTGTTGAAAGCAAACTAATATTTACCACCGTCTTGAATCACTTGAAAGTAAATGCGAAGCACTATAGACATTATATGCAGTGACCTATACGAAATTCAAGATAGAGCTGACCCATTGGTCTGTGTTCTCATTAGCGATCCACAAAAGTTTTTGAGGCATCTGACCGATAAGGAAAGACCCTGTCGGAAAACTTTTCCTGAACAACTCTGATGTTAGGGATTCATGTGTAATAGCGGAAGCTTTCTACAACCAATTTTCCAGCGTATTTCTACTCAGAACAATCACGGTTGCCAAATTCAGTTGCAGAGGTCTAGATATACCTGACCTTGATTTATGTGAACAGGGCATTTGTTCAGCACTTCTTAACCTCGACACAAAGAAATCATCCGGACCGGATGATATTTCAAACAGCTTTCTCTACAGATACGCTGAATGGTGCACGAAAAAATCTTTTTGTTATTTTTAGTGCAAGTCTCGATAAGGGTGAAGTTCCTACCATAGGTCGGCAAAACTTGTGGAGCTCACTCAGATTCACTCATGAAATATATTTTGCGCTTAGGGCTCACTCGGACTCAGACTCACCAAAACTTTCCTGAACCGGACTCACTCGGACTCACACTCGCCAAACTTTTCTTACACCAGACTCACTCGGACTCAAACTCACCACGACATTACTCACCCGGACTCACTCAGAATCAGGCTCACGGCTCGATCTGAGTCTGGTCTGAGTGAGTCCGAGTGAGTCGACTCATGAGTCCGTTAGCGTAGAATTAGCTTTTCCTACCATGGTGTCAATGCACTTTACACCAATATCTCACGTAATCAGTACTCTTCTTGGCGCCTTTTGATATGTACCTTCGATACGAGTTATGAGCGCTCGCAAACTAGTAAGGTCATTTTTCTTGAAAGAGATGACAAGATAAGATATATTTATCAAGAACTTTCCTGGAAGAGTTACCGGGGGGGGGGGGGGGGGTCAAGGCACCCCTCCTACGTAATTCGTGCCTCTGAACAATAAATATTGAAATAATTAATGAACGACGCTGCTTTGGAATACGTGTGAGTAGACGTCAGCAAAACCGTGAATTCTGGCAAGGCTGACAGTAATGCTGAATATGAGTAGATAGGACCATAGGTCGGCAAAAGGTGTAACTCACTCAGACCCACTCAAGAAATCTATCTTGCGCTTTGGACTCACTCGGACTCAGACTCACCAAAATTTTCCTCAGCCGAACTCACTCGAACTCACACTCACGAAAATTTTCTTCCTCCGGACTCACTCGGACTCAAACTCACCAAAATATTACACTCACCCGGACTCACTCAGACTCAGACTCACGGCTCGATCTGAGTCTGATTGAGTCCGAGTGAGTCGACTCATGAGTGAGTTCGCCGACCTATGGTTCCTACAGATTGGAAAACGGCACGGGTGATACCAATCCACAAATCTGGCGATAAGCATTCCGTGACAAACTATAGGCCGATTTCTCTATAATGAACTACCAGCAAGGTAATCGAACACTTCATTTTTGGGCACGTGAGCTCGTTTTTGGAAAGGGAAAACTTTTTCGCGAGCAGCCAACATGGTTTTCGACGGGGCCTATTTAATGTGACGCAACTGCTTCATATTACGAACGAATTTATCGCAACGCTGGACAAAGGTGGGCAAATAGATGTAATCTTTCTCGATTTCCAAAAAGCCTTCGACGTGTGTCCCATTCTGATTTAATAACAAAATTTACGAGTCTTTTAAACAACAATCAACTTGTAAAGTGGCTTGACTCTTATCTATCGAACCGCCATCAATACGTCCAAATAGCAAAATCGAAGTCTAAAACAGCACCAGTGCTTTCCGGGGTACCTCAAGGCTCGGTCCTTGGGCCCCTTCTTTTTCTTATTTATCTGAATGACTTGGTCCATTGACTCTCCTGTATGCAGCCGTTTCTTTAAAGACGACTGCATCGTCTATCACAATATCGAGGCAATCGAGGATCAAGCCGTACTAAACAACTATTTAATGGCTATAACTAATCGGTGTCATACGTGGCAGATGACCTTGAACTCCGCGAAATGCGCTCAGATGATGTCAGTAACACGTAAAAAAAAGGAAAAGAAAAACACTTCCTTACGCATACAATGGGAACAATAACCTAATCACCCGTGTTGTTCAGTTTAAATACTTGGGTTTAACTATTGATTCTACGTTAAACTGGAACCCGCATATTAAAAATATTGTCGCTACAGCTTCAAAACGGTTCTGGTTGCTCAGGCATCGTTTAAAACACTGTAACGGCAATACAAAATTAGTTGCATACACGTCCCTCATACGCCCGCTACTCGAGTACGCAAGGTAAGCATGTAGTTTGGGATCCATACGTTAAAACAGTGATTAACCTCATGGAACGTATTCAGAGAAAATCGCTTCGTTTTATTTACAATAAATATGGTAGGCACGTGTCAGTATCAGGTCTTTATATGCAATCTGGTCTTTGCACACTCGAGTCACGGCGGAAGTTGCACCGTCTCAAGATGATGTTCAACATCATTAACAGCCAGAATAAACTAGACTTCCAGGCGTACATGCAATTTAACAGGTCACGACCTACCCGCGGACGAAACACAAGACCATCTTGGCACCTCAATGCAAAACAAATGCGTACAAGGGTTCCCTTTTTCCAAGGACCATAGTTGAGTGGAACGGGCTACCAAACGAGGTGGCGATCATGTGAACGTCTGACTCTTTTTTATCGGCTATTGTTCCCTACTTGTAATCACTGGGTGTGCTTCGATACCTTGAAAGTGATTTACTCGTTATTATTGTTCATTGTATTGTTCTTGTAATACGAATTAATGTGCTTTGCTAATTGACATCAATAACTCGGAATTGATTGCTCATTGATTATTCTTGTTGGTGTTAATGTATTTCATTGTTATTTTGTCGTTCTGACATGACATTATCGTTTAACAAATGTAACGTTCACTGCACTGTAACCACTCCTGCCTTGGCGACCAAGAGGTTACTGGCAGTATTGAATAAATAAATAAAATAAAATTGGAAAAGCAGCTGGGCACAATTGTCTCGCGCTTAGACGACATAGAAAACAAATCAGGTTATTTCGCCTTGATGTGTCATGGAATAGCCAATTCCCGTGAATCGTGGCTGCAAACCGAACAGAAAACAGAAATGTTTTGTGCCTGCGTGCGTGCGTACGTACAGAGTTTGTGTTGCACGTGCGCGCGTGTGTGTGCGTGTGCGTCCTTTCTTTCGTCTTTACAGAAGTATCTGCAATAGTTCCAGCAATCGAGTGCGGTCAGTTGCGGAACTCGGCACGACGTGTTTTGTTTTGTGACAGTTGTATAAAAATGGAAAGGTATTGGCATTATTACGGCAAACAATTGCAAGATGAAAAATCAGAAAAACATCTTAGAAAAAACTAAGAAAACTAATTTTAAAAATGCCGTTTCGCTATAGCACCGACAGAAATAGCAAAGTTAGGCGTTGCGCTAAACCTACTTGGAGGGTTTTCTAACCGTATGCGGCTTGGCGACATCTATGAACAAAAATACGAGAAAAGATGTTTTCATGTTTGCACTAAGTCGAGCAAAGCTTGGCACAACGAAGCACGGTCCCGTCGCCGCTCGTACTCCCCGTCGACCGACACGTCTGGCTTCGAGATGCGCTGCTTCCTCCTCGGAAGTACGTACTTTCTTAGGACGCCCCATGACTCTCCATGGACACGATCGGGCGCAGCCAGGCTATACAATATATACACCGGAGGTGGCGCGCGATGTCTCCATTAGTGGACGTGGCTTAGCTATTGCGCATGCGCGGCTTGGCCAGGTGGTGCGGTATCCGGTCGCTAGACGACGCGATGCTTGCTTCCTCTTTCTTTCTATCTTTTTCCCCCTCTCTCTTCTTCTTTCTCTCTCTTTCGTTGGTGTGTCTCTTTTTTTTTTCGTCTGCATTTCTTTCTTTCTATTTCTCTCTTTCCTCATTATTTCTGTATCACTCTCTCCTCTCCTCCTTTCCCTCCTCCTCACCATCACATCTCTCCTCCTCACGCTCACTTCTCTTTCCCACCCCCCTTGCTACATTACACTAAACTAGGCTATGCTATGATCTGCTAGCGTGCCTGGATAGCCGAGTGGTAAGGACGCTTGCCTTCTCATTCAGGGCACGTGGGTTTGAATCCCGCCTTAAAGAATTCTATTCGGCAAGAATTTTTCCTTCTCTTTCTCAGTACCTCTCTATCCGTCTGTCTGTTTGTGTCTCTCTTTCTTTCTCTCTGTACTCGTTCTCTCACCCATCAGGGTTATTACAGGCCACGTCGTAACGGTTGAGTAGTGGTGGGATTTGCCCAAAATCTGTAGCACATACCTGTTCATGACGATGATAGTGTGTGTGCGCGCGCGCTTCAGTTTTGCTTTGTCTGCGAAAGGAACAGATGGCGCCAGAATAAGCACCGAGCTGTCACTTTAATTTCGTAGTAATAAAAAAAAAAAAGGCTGTCTTTGCGCACACTGCGCTGTGTAGTGCTCATCTCCTTGAGTAGCGGTGAGGATCCCTCCTTTTCCCTCTTGACACGGGCTTGTGGTTAGTTCTTTAACTTTGGTGCAGCTTCTGCGTTTATTGCAGATTGTGTTGTCAGCAAGTAATTTTAACGAGCGCTTATGGCGAAGGTACCATAGATTATTCAATTAAGTGCTGCAATATTTGCCGCAACTTCGACGAAGTGGCTGACTCGCAGAATCTTCGAGCGGTCGACGTTTCTCTGGGTTCGGAGTTCACATCCTTATAAAAGTTCAGGCAAAACATGCGCTGGTGAATATAAACAGTTAACCATTAAAGAAGTAAAACCTAATCAGATATTGCTGCGAAATCGTGGACCATTAAGTTTACTTTATTTTTCAATACTACTAACCCCAATGATAAGGGTTCTAGCCGGGTGCCGTGCAGGTGCCGAGCAGTTTAGGGCAGGGGCGAGAAATTATCACATAGTGCGTAACTCCTGCACCAGCACAGCGGCTGAAAATTCAAGCATTCGCACATTTAGTTTTGCATGCTTTACAGTTAACTAAAGAAAAATTGTTAAAAGAGCGACCGAAAAGCGAGAGTGCGAAGCGCAAAAACGCTCTTTCCTCACTGCCATGTTTTGCCAAATCAATATATACCACATGAATGACGCTTTTCCACGGCTATACGTTCTTACTCTGGTATTGTGGACGCTCCAAAACAGAATGAAATATTGAAATCTCGGCTAATGTATTGTCTCTCGAGAGCAGCGAGATAAAGCGAGAGCCTCTTTCACGACTCATCTGTAGTGAACGCAGCGCACCGCAGGACAATCATTGCTAATTCATAGTGAACCCAGCGCGACGGGAGACGCTATACCCATACTGACGACGTCGGTTGGTTTTCTCTTCGCGTGCACGCAATTGCTCAACTTTGCTATTGTTTAAGTTAGCTAGAAATACAGAAATCAGAAACTATGGTTTTCATTGTACAGATACCAACTAGTTAGCCGCGCTCTTTTTATTCTCTTTGCTTATTTTTTTAGCACACAATACGATACGATATTAGCTGCCCACAATAGCTGTTATGCTTAATTTGTTGCACGCTCGGGTGAACACAATGTACATCAAGTTTACAAAAACTTTTAGTGGCATTTCCCTAAGTTTGAAGACGCGAAGGATCATTCGATGCATAATATAACAGTTGTACTGCAGCGAATAGAAACAAGGAAAAAGTCAGAAATTAACATTCATTAACACCATTAGGACCACGTGTATGTATTATTCAAGGTAAACCTCTCTCAGGCCGCTTCAGTGGTCGCCTAACGCATTTATCTAAATTCCATGGAACGCTGCAGACCTCTACCTCTCCATGGTCCCTCCATGGGATTCAAATAGGCCTATATCGCACGAATACTGCCGTTAGGCAACCACTGAGACGGCCTGAGCGAGACTGGCGGTATTTACAACACAAAACGATACTTTATATATATATATATATATATATATATATATATATATATATATATATATATATATATATATATATATATATATATATATATATATATATATATATATATATATATATATATATATATATATATATATATTCAGCAGGAAAGTTCAGTGGGTTCGGTATCTATAAGAAAAAGTATTGCTCTCTCGTTCGTATACCCGTTATATATATATATATATATATATATATATATATATATATATATATATATATATATATGTGTGTGTGTGTGTGTGTGTGTGTGTGTGTGTGTGTGTGTGTGTGTGTGTGTGTGTGTGTATATATATATGTGTGTGTGTGTGTGTGTGTGTGTGTGTGTGTGTGTGTATTTATGCCTAGGTCAACTGCGCATTTGACACTACTCTGTATACTCACCCAAAATAGCAGCATATACTGTACATACGCGCAGTGCGATTGGTAGCGCAGACAAAACCGAAAAAACCGAGACTTTGAATTACGGGCAACACGGCATTTGCGACTTTTGTTAAACGAGTTTTGTAAAGCTGGCACTATTTCAAAAGCACGCCTTTTGAAAACACAGTCTGGTTTTGCTTATGAAGCGTTAGACAAATCGGCTTGTGCAAATTGGCTTCTGCAAGTGCTCGCTCCGGTGTGAACGCGCTTTGAAGTGATTCATTTTCTGTAAAAAAAAAAAATAAATAAAAAGAAAGAAAAATGTCTGGCGAGCTTAAACAACGGCATTTGCGACTCATTATTTCTTGCCGATGCATGCGTGGTGCTTACAGTTGCAAAGAAACCTAGCACATTCTGTCAAAAGGAAAGAAACGCCATGGGAAAGATAATTGGCAACAAGGCACACAAAATTCAGGGAAACCGTATTGATCGGTCATGACATACTGGCATTGCAGCCAGTTCTAAGGCCATTTTGCTGCTGAGCACGAAGCAGCAGATTCGAGACCAGCTCACGACGGACAATAGTCAGACGCCGGCGCATTGCAAAACTGCTCGCCACTTAGCTTTAAGGTCTCATTAAAAATCTGAGCTGGTCCAAATTCCTTCGGAACGTATACACCATTACGGTGGTCACCATGGCCTGTTGTGTAGGTTTGGCACATGTAGTAGAAAATCGGCTTATTGACTGTGAAGCAGAGAGGAACATTGCAGTTCATCTGCGTCTCGGAATGCTCCCCTAGAAGAACAACAGGCCGCGTGTGACGTGATACACTCTAGGTGACCTGCTCGCTCATTTCTGAGTCAACAGTTCAACGAAAAGCCTATTAGCAGTACTCTTGACCTTCAGCTGGCATGCGAAGTAAGCCGTGATTAGAGTTGCTATATATACATAGCTCCCAAAGGGAGTCAGAGCTGTTTGTCCTTTTTTTCCCCGCCGCTGAGCTGTAATTCGCCGAGTGCACCCACGTGGAACTTTGGATTGCTGCGGATAAGTCGCCTTACGCGTTTGGAGCTATCGCACTCCGAAATTCCATCGTGCGCATGGTAAACTGCGCATACACGTATGTGCTGCATGTCATGCACGCAAGCACTGCAAGGACGAAGAAATGGAAACACCACTGAATACATTGCGATGATACTGCGCAGTGCTCCTCAGCCTTCAGGGGAGGGCCTCATACGGCTGTAATCTCTCCGAAAGTGGTGCTCAGCTTCATCGAGAGAACGAACACCAAGCCGAAAACCTATTATCTTTAGGCGTGTGCGAATATGCGTGTTTCGAATTCGAATTCGAATAATACCTAATCGAATAATTCGAATCGACTTTCCAAATAGCTAGTATCCGAAATTTCAAATAATTTGACTGGACGAATGTTTAAAACGCGACATGGTGCAACTTGGTTAGGGTGGGGTGGCTAAAACTAACGCTAACGTCGTTACCTGGTTCATAAACGAGCGTATGTTTATTTTAAAGGAGATTATGTAATTAATCCACGTAATAAAATTAAAAAAAAAAACACGAGAAAACTGTCAAGTCCCTTCACAACTTCGCTTCCGAAACGAAGACACAGACTTAGTTCGGCCGTGTAGTTGGTATAGTTCGGTCACGTATGCCAAAAAGCGCCGTAAAAAGTCCCGACTTTGGCTGCGAACGGGCGGCCGAAGATTTTCGGGCCCGAAGCACTCCTGCCGATGAAGCTCAACATTACCGTTGTTCTTTCTTTCAATTTTCAATAACTTTTTGTACTGGATATTCGATTCAATATTCGATATTTGTGGCTACTGTCCGACACTATTCGATTTGAATTCGATTGCATGATGAAATTTCACTATTCGCACACCCGTAATTATTTTACATACTTAGTAAGAGTGCTACCCGTGTCAGGGCGAACAATGCCAAAGACATTGTAAATAGCAAGCCCCAAACCTGATGCTGTTTTTGATTCGTATCCCAGAGGTGTTTAAAGAGTATTACGACTTCGCGCATACCAATTCTTTATCACACTCGTATCGGGGCAAAACGCTTTCATCGATCTTTGGAAATCGCTAGACGTTTCGAAATGCCAATAAGAGTGCAGCGAAAAAGGTCAGAGTTGAATCTTTCCTCTGCACTCTTATTGGCGTTTGAAACGCACTTATATACTTGCGTCAAGAGGAGCCAAGAACGGATACCGCAAGCTCGTCGTCGCGAACACGGCGCCCGGAGAAGAAGACGAATAAGCACACGACTCACTAAACGATCACGCCCTGGTGTTTCCGCGATCACCGACGTTTACGTCGTCATTGGGATATAAATGAAGTACGTTCCCTTCAAGTGGTGAGCCGCGACACCGCACCACCCTGCTATCCGTGGTTCCATCACATTCTTTACGTTGTGATAGACCAGTGCTCTTGCAAGCGAGTGTATACTTTCAATGGCTGCGACACTGCTAGGCCACTATATATGAGGTTGAATACGCAAAGCGAGTAGTACAAATCGACAATATTGGAGAAATAAAATGTGGTTTTGTATAGCGTCACATCTGGCAGAACAGCGCCCGTGTGTATTAGCGGAACTTGTGTAAGCTATAGGCGACGTATATCTTGATGCCATCGGAGGTAAAATGCAGAAAGGCCCGCAGAGGTGTGAACCAATGTTATCTACGTAATTGGGTACTCTGCGCGTGAGATCAGCATGCGACTCAAAAGACTAGAGGGAAAGCAGGAATAGAAGCAAATATGTAGGCATGGTATAAAACATGCCGTAACAAACCCGAAGGCTCTTTTGTTTTTTTTCTTCGCGGTACTGAAGTGAGAGGAGTGGGCTTGCAGACGGCTGCTTACATTCAATTGAGTTTTCTTTCTCATCGACTTCACTATTTCATTATTTTATTTTATCGTCTATGCGCGGTTGCCTGTGCGCTGCAGTTTTCATGCTCGCCATCTTTCTTCGGCCGACTGTACGTCAGAAGGCGCCACCCATCCCCCCTTTTATTTCAGTATATGGCGCACGTACCTCCTTTTGTGTTTTGAACATTACTATTTGCCCTCAAACTTTTCTTTATAGCTGATCAAACTTCTCCAGTACTTGCTCGTAAACCAGCGCATATTCTTTCCAAAAGAGTTCGGGAACCGTTGTTTGCCCCAATGCGCTTATTGTACTGCGCTTATCCCATTTGATATTGGCGAAGGCATCCGCAGCGGCGACTATAACGGCACCAAATTGAGGCCAGACGTTTCCGTAAGTGCACCGCTACTGACGCTGTGTGGCAGTAACCAGGCAGTCAACGGAATATTTTACCGTAATCGCATCGTGTAGTGCGCCGTCTCTGCTAACTAAACCGAACACCATCTATCCCGCCCAGATATATATATATATATATATATATATATATATATATATATATATATATATATATATATATATATATATATACACATATGTGGTGAGGGTATAGATGGTGTCTAGCTTAGTTTGTAGAGATGGCGTATATGCCGACGTATATGGCGTGATTCGTTGTGCGAGTGCACGTGTGCGCAGCGCCGGGCGGTGGCATGGCTTGTGGTATCAGGTACGGTGTGACGTCACACGTATAACTGCGGTGTTTAAGCCCCCCAATAAATGAAAACCTTTTGCAACCGAGAATTTTCAAATCCCCGTCCTTGTGAATGCGGTCGATCGATCAAACAGCATCTAACCTTTATCGGACTACATCGAAAGCTATCGAACACTCGTTGTATCGGACAGACGGGATCCCAGCCCGTTCAAACCTCGTGTGACCTTTTTAATCATGCGAAATTCGATCAGACCAACACCAATTTTTCCGATTATCTTCACTGCTGACTATTTTTCGGTGAATTGTTAATATTGATTAACGAGTCCACTTTATTTCATCAATTTTCTAATTGTTCACAGACTTCTCAGATTATCCTCATTATTGGCTCAATATTAATTCGTGAATGAATTAACGATTCATGGCTAATGGGTTTTCAGTTAGCTTTTCCAGTTATTTTTGTTAAACCCTGACGAGACTTGCGCAGCTACTGTCCATTTGCATATACCTTCTTAAACACGTCGGCAAAATAAGCGGAGCTCACTCAGACTCACTGAAGAAATACAGCTTGCGCTTATGGCTCACTCGGACCCAGACTCACCTAAATTTTCCTAAACTGGACTAACTCGGACTCAGACTCACCAAAAGTTTCCTCAACCGGACTCGCGCGGACCCGACTCACCTAAATTCTCCTAAACCGGACTAACTCGGACTCAGACTCACCAAAAGTTTCCTCAACCGGACTCCCGCGGACCCAGACTCACCTAAATTCTCCTAAACCGGACTAAATCGGACTCAGACTCACCAAAAGTTTCCTCAACCGGACTCGCGCGGACCCAGACTGACCAAAATTCTTCTAAACAGGACTAACTCGGACCCAGACTCACCTAAATTCTCCTAAACCGGACTAACTCGGACTCAGACTCACCAAAAGTTTCCTCAACCGGACTCGCGCGGACCCAGACTCACCTAAATTCTCCTAAAGCGGACTAACTCGGACCCATGACTCAGCTAAATTCTCCTAAACCGGACTAACTCGGACTCAGACTCACCAAAATTCTCCTAAACCAAACTAACTTGGACTCAAACTCACCAAAAGTTTCCTCAACCGGACTCGCGCGGACCCAGACTCACCAAAATTCTTCTAAACCGGACTAACTCGCACTCAGACTCACCGAAAGTTTCCTCAACCGGACTCGCGCGGACCCAGACTCACCAAAATTCTTCTAAACCGGACTAACTCGGACTCAGACTCACCGAAAATTCTCCGAAACCGGACTAACTCGGACTCAGACTCACCAAAAGTTTCCTCAACCGGACTCGCGCGGACCCAGACTCACCTAAATTCTCCTAAAGCGGACTAACTCGGACCCATGACTCACCTAAATTCTCCTAAACCGGACTAACTCGGACTCAGACTCACCAAAATTCTTCCTAAACCAAACTAACTTGGACTCAAACTCACCAAAAGTTTCCTCAACCGGACTCGCGCGGACCCAGACTCACCCAAAATTCTTCCTAAACCGGACTAACTCGCACTCAGACTCACCAAAAGTTTCCTCAAACGGACTCGCGCGGACCCAGACTCACCTAAATTCTCCTAAACCGGACTAACTCGCACTCAGACTCACCAAAAGTTTCCTCAAACGGACTCGCGCGGACCCAGACTCACCTAAATTCTCCTAAACCGGACTAACTCGCACTAAGACTCACCAATAGTTTCCTCAACCGGACTCGCGCGGACCCAGACTCACCAAAATTCTTCTAAACCGGACTAACTCGCACTCAGACTCACCAAAAGTTTCCTCAAACCGGACTCGCGCGGACCCAGACTCACCTAAATTCTCCTAAACCGGACTAACTCGCACTCAGACTCACCAAAGTTTCCTCAACCGGACTCGCGCGGACCCAGACTCACCAAAATTCTCCTAAACTGGACTTACTCGCACTCAGACTCACCAAAAGTTTCCTCAACCGGAACTCGCGCGGACCCAGACTCACCAAAATTCTCCTAAACCGGACTAACTCGGACTCAGACTCACCAAAAGTTTCCTCAACCGGACTCGCGCGGACCCAAACTCACCAAAATTCTTCTAAACCGGACTAACTCGCACTCAGACTCACCAAAGTTTCCTCAAACCGGACTCGCGCGGACCCAGACTCACCAAAATTCTTCTATACCGGACTAACTCGCACTCAGACTCACCAAAAGTTTCCTCAAACGGACTCGCGCGGACCCAGACTCACCAAAATTCTCCTAAACCGGACTCGGTCGGAGTCAGACTCACGAACATTTTTCACAACCGCAAACCCCACTCACTCGGACTCAGGACTCACAAAAATTTTTGCTGAACCGAACTCACTCGGAATCCCGGCTCGATCTGAGCCTGAGTGAGCCTGAGTGAGTCGACTCATGAGTGCGTTAACATGTAATTAGCTTTTTCGATAATGGTGTCAATGCTTTTCAAAGCCAATATCTCACCTAATCCGTTGTCACAGTTCCCGTTAATGGGGAGGCCATCGCCGGGCGGATTCCAAGGGCTGACGTATCAGCCCGCCGAAACGCACCACGAAAGCACGGACAATTTAGAAGTGGTCCCTTTGGTGCGCCAGCGAACGCCGGTTGTGGACCAAAGACCGAGTCAGAGCCGAGAGTTGATAACACAAACAAAATATATTCTCAGATAAGGCAGTACAACCAACACACAAACATGCACACTTGGCAGGTATCAAATACAACACAACTCACAACGTAACTCCGATGGTGTTCAAAACCACGGGAACAAACAAACAACTCGCGCTACAATGCAATCTCATGCATTAAACTATCCAAGACACTTAAAGACGAGAATGTTCATCAACGTGTTCAGTCCAAGTTCTTGGAACTAATCTTGAATGCTTCTCTTCCAGGAAAACACTCACAGAAAAGTCCAGCGCTGTTGTCGTCCCGATCCTCCGAGCTTTCTCTTCCAGGAAAGGCTCCTCAAAACTTCCGCAGCTCCCACAGCGTCGTCATTCGATTCTTCCAGATCGACTGACCGCACTTGAGCAACCAAACTTCACCAACAACACCATCCTTAACTCACGCACTGAGTGGCAACATCACACACTCACTTACTCCCACTGGAGTACTCGCAGCTCATTCGCTCACTCAGTGCCTTCTTCTCCTGCTTGACCCTCCGTCGCCGCTCGCTTATGTTCGCACGCCTCTGGATTCGCGAAGTTTCCAGATTTCTCCTCGGCGCGCAGCACAGCCAAAGCTATTGAAAGGGCGAGGCCTTTCTCGTGGTTTCCACTCATCGCGGGCTAACTTGGCGTTGCGTCACCCTTTCCTTTACGAGGGTTCGAGACCTTGCTCGGTGTTCCGATCCGAGAGAGCGGGTTGGCGTGGCGGCGGTCGTTTCGAGGGGGGAGAGGAGGCGCGCGCGCGGGGCGTCTTTTGATGCTTGTTTCTTTTTTTCGCCGGGCCCGTCTAGACAGATCGGCGCCTGGATTTCACGCCGCCGTTAGAAATCGGCGTCACGCGCTTATTTGAGCGCTAGTTTGTGACATCCGTGCTCTACATTGCGCGATTTGATCTTGTAACTTCAAGTACGGGCTATAAGTGTTTGCAAGCCGGCAAAGAAATTTTTATGGAAGACATGACTTACGCGATATATTTTTATCAAGAACATCCCGTGAAAATGTTGTCGATGGGAGGTCAAGGCACCCCCCCCCCCCCCCTCGGTAGTTCACACTTCTGATCAAGAAATATCCGAGGTGGCGTACAAACGTTAGTGTGTCGAAATGTTGAAATATGTGAGTAGACCTTAGTATAAATGTGAGCCTACACAAGGTTGATAGCAATGTTGAAGGTGAGTAGATAGGACCATATGCCGGCAAAAAAAAAAAATGGAGCCCACTCAGACTTACTCAAATATATTTGGTGCTTAGGGCTCACTCACGCTCAGACTCACGAAAAGTTTCCGCAAGCGGTCTTACCTGCGCCCAGACCCACCACAATTGTTTTCAATCGGACTCACTCAGACTCACGGCCCCGATTTCGGTCTCAGAGAGTCTGAGTAAGTCGACTCATGACTGAGTTTGTCGACATATGCCCCCTTACAACTTGGTTTCCAAACGCGTCAAGTTATGGGCACGGTTTTGCTCCTTTTGGCCGCGAAATAGACGAAGACTGTTTACGCTTTAAAACTCTTGCAGGACAATACCATCTACATCTGTTGTAGGTGCGCCGTGCAGCGCTGGTATTTGTGATGAACTCTGATATGCAGTTCTTGAAACTGTACCACGCATATCAGTGCACCACTGGGTAGTGTTATAATAGTAATTGTTGGGTTTTACTTCCTAAAACCACCGTATGATTATGAGAGACCCCGTAGTGGAGGGCTATTCAGGCTCTACACGAACCTATAGCGTTTGACCTCCATGGAAATGCGGCCGCCGCGGCCGGGATTAGATCGCGCGACCTTCGGGTCAGCAGTCGAGCACCACAACCCCTAGACCACCGAGGCGGGTTTGGGTATATGGCACCTGTAGCCGTGTCGGCGTCCTTCTTGTAGCTATTTTTCACTAGTATCTTGGTATTATGATTTGTGAACCTGCACACCTCGGACATTACTGAGACCTTGTGCAGCTTTTTTTTTTTCACTCGCTTTGCACTTGCTTTCCTTTTCATCTCTTCCCTTCATCCTCCCCTTGTGTAGGTTAGCAAAACGGATGTTTATATGGGTACATTTGATTCATGTTATGATGGACAATGGCAGCGCTAACTTAATTTGCGCTATCATTGTCAACCTAACAGCGAGAAAAAGACGCTGAAAGAGAAAAGACGCCTCCCTGTCACAGTGCGTACATGTACTATTGTCTACATGTATTCGAGGACGCCTAGAGCAATGTACAGACACAAGGGCAAACGATACCACATTGCCGTATACTTGAATTTGCGCTGATATTACATGAACGCAACATACGTGTCAGCAGGCTGTCTCTGCCCTTATCAGAATAGGAAGCGAGTCGCCTAAGAAGCGCCCGGCGCGTGGGGATGGAAACGTTCTTCACTGTCTTCGCCTTACATCATTTAATAAACAGTTTTTGTTAGCTTTTTCGGGTTTGATAATCGTGTTTTCCACAGTGAGCCTGCGTTGGAAGTCAGCGTTCATCTTTGTCTAGTAGACGAGCGTTCATTTAAGCTCACGTACTCTTTTAAGCTCCCGGATTTTTATCGCTTCGCTAAACACCCTACATTAGCATCACCTTTTTACCTGCCACACTTGATGTTCACTTATGCAGCCTGGGACGTTCTTTTATTTCTATCTCGACTTTATCTCGTAGCTTAGAAGCCAGTCACAAAGATCCATCTTTCCGACGTTTTACAGGCTGCCTTTTCGTCGTGCTTTAAGCAAAGCATGGAGCTTCAAGCTTTGAGCCAAAGCAGATATTCAGAACTTTAATAGAGTTTTTTGCGCAGGATCGCTCACGTAGGTCGCGATAATTTTGGAAACAAAGGGGGTCATGCCAACTACGTCCGGCTCAATGAAAAGAATGTTCGGTTGCTTTTTCAGCTACAAGTACGTAATTTGGGAATGCGCACTGATATCACGTTTTGTATGACGAAGGCCTGACAGAAAATAGCTAGGCTATAATAATAAATATTATAAATAATAGCACGAAGACTTATTCGTTGTAAAACATCAATAGTGTACGCACAGTAATGAAAAAAATTGGAAAGGAGGGGCTGATGATTACACCCGTAAGGAACGCAACTCCTGCTATATACCCTTCAAAGAGGAGGCATACTATATAGACACACAGAGATTGAAGATGGTAGGGAAAGCGGAAAAAAAAAAGGAAACAAGATGTCGCGTGAAAAAAATTAAATTACACAGCATAGCAATGGAAAAAGAATCACCGCCATTCACGCTTGCTGGAGAAGCAAGAGAGAAAAAAAAAAAAGAGCGGTTTCCATCCCAGTAAGCGAAAAGTAATTGTGCGAAGTCTCGTCACTCAGTGCACAGACCACGTAAATTGAGAAGGGAAGCAAGAAATGACAAGAGCCCCCTTAGAAACTATAGAAACAAAAAGCTAGGACGATGACACACGAATTAAATCAGAAGCCGCATTTTGTACTGCTCCATTTCGGATTATACTCTTCGTTTCTTCTTCGTCGCGACGTGTCCCGAGTGACCAATTCCGGCGATAACGGTGGCGTTTCACCGTACAAGCCATCGAGGATGTGCGAAAAAAAATAAAATAACAAAAAGGAATGAATCCCAAGAAAAGCCGTATTTTGTTGTCAGTGTTCTTTTAGCTAAAGAACACGCTTCGTATGCATAAAATAAATGTTATTATGCATATAACGGTGAATAAAAAAAAAACATAAAGAGCTTCTCAGCTCCCCTGTCCTCCCCAATTTCCCTTTCTCTACTCTGCGGAAGGAAATTATTAAATGAATCTGTGCGCAGGGCTGCATAGCGTGATTCGAGTCAAGAACAGACCTGTACAGCTCGAACTCGGCGTACTCGACGTCCAGCGCCTTCACTGCGGGTGCGACGACGAGCGTGTTCGGGCAAACAGCTGGTGCGTGCAACCGCCCGTCCCTGTGGTCACCGTGACGCCGCCTGGCTCGCACAGCAGATCCGTTCGTGAGTCCGCGGGGCAGCTCGATGTCTCCGCGCCGCTTCTGCCGGCCATCCACTCTCGCCACTTCTGGCCCACTGCCCATAGCAGTCCCCAAATCTGCTGACCAAGCAGATCACTACATGAGCCCGTTAATTGCTCGGCTCTAGCGTCCAGCGAGGCGCGCCCGGTGCCCGGCTAACGCTCTTGCGCGTTGTTTGTCGCCTATCGACTGTGCTGTTCTTTCCGCTTCACTTTCACCCTTTGTCGCTACTTTATCTACTGTTAGCTCTCCTTTTTCTCTGGATGCGCGAGCTTTGTGGCCAGGGCTGCTGGCGTTGTGTCCCAACACCGTAGGTTGCCCTCCGTTTGGATCAGCGTTTTCTCAGTAGTATTGTTTTTGTTGCTCGCCTGTCTTTAGGTCTCTCTAGCTGTTGCTTTGTTTTCGTTGATTTCTGCTAAATCAGCTCGCTGGCAGAGCGTCGAGTGAGGCCAATGAGTTTGCCACAGTGTCAGCGACAGCACTTCCTGCCTGCTACTTCCGATGATCGGGCGTCAGTTCGAGCCATTGGCTTGTTTTCATTCATCATGGCAAGATAGTGTTGACTTTATACGGCGGCTTCAACGTACCATGCGTGTTCGTTTTTCCTTGATATATGCATGCCGTGTTGCATGCTGCACCGACTTCACATTCCTGGAGTGTTATTATGTTTCTCTTTTATTTTATTTTTCTAGGGGCTATTGAATTACTGTCAGCTAGCGGACTTCAACTTGCGGACTTCAACTTCAGCTAGCGGACTTCAACTTGCGGACGAAAAAAAAAGAACTTATCCGCCTTTTCGCAGCAGTGTCGCCATTCCCCTTTCAAGATACGACGCGGCAAAAGAACTTCGTGTGCTAGCCCGTCGTCTAACGTTGGACTTGTGGTATTCACCGACATTCACAAGTGCATGGCTGCATATTTTGGACCTAGACATACAGCTACGTATCCCGCTCAGTCTATCACGACGTGACAGTACCTTGCTGGCCCGTCTGTGGCTTGGAGTGGCGTTCTCAAATGCCTATTCATTTCTGACCGGAATGGCTGACAGCCCCTCATGTGAAGCATGTGGGTGTAGCGAAACAGTCGCGCACCTTCTCTGTGACTGCACCCGCTTCAACTGCGAAAGAGCAACCCTCTCAACCGCACCGTGCCAGATGGACAACCGCCCGCTCACAGAGAACAAAATCCTGGGGCCCTGGCCTACCCGGTCTGCAGCACGAGCCGCGCTGAGGCCGTTGTTGCGGTTTCTGCAAGCAAATGGACTGAACGACAAACTGTGACTGTTCGGGGACAATGTTGCTGCGTAGTACTCGGACGGCGCTCCAGTCACAACTTCTTTTTTTTTTTGCCTACTGTCACAAACTCTTCTTCTTCTCTTTCATTCTTTTACACCCCCTTTTCCCCTTCCCAAGTACAGGATAGCAAACCGGAGTCTTTCTCTGGTTAACATCCCTGTCTTTCCTTTATCTTTCTCTCTCTTTCTTGCAGCCTCTAAGTATGCATAACACGGAGCAAGAGGCTGTCATCGGCGCTGATTAGGCGTGCGAAAAATCAGTGAATTTGTGATGTTAAACGTATACATTTTATGCTATATATACGTGGGCTATGAGAGACGCCGTAGTGAAGGCCGCCCGATGGTTGTTCATCGCCGGAGGTATGTTGCGTACACCCAAGACATGGTATACAATGACGTTTTACTTTCGAACCTCATCAGCGTTCGGTCTTGGCGGTCGGGAGTCCAAGCAAGACTTTGATTTGGGCGAGTTGGTACATGCTTAGTCGGGGAATACAGCGCGAAAAGTACGAGGTGTACTGTGGTGTACTGTGTACGAGGTGTACTGTGTTCCTGTGTCCTCGTACTTTTTGCGCTGTATTCCCCGACCTAAGCGGGAGTCCAAATCGCGTACTTGTTCTCGGCTGCACAACGCCTTTGCCACGGTGCTGCAGCGGCTAATGGGCGTGTGCAAAATGATGTGCAGTGTTACATAATTGAATCTATGATCCACACCACAGGTCTCTCCTAGACTTTGTGCAAGAGACTGAACTGCGCAGTCCTATGTAACGTGTTTTGTTGCCATAGGGAAAACTAACGTAAAAAAAGAAAAAAAAAAAACTCACCTCAGCACATAAATTGCAGACAACAATAATGAAGGAGGGGACTGGATCGGGGAGCCCATTTTTTTTTTTTGCTAGACACAACCACATAAAACCAAAAGATAATGAAGCCAAAACAAGCGCAGGGGTCGCTATGTTTTACTTGGCCTCATTATCTGTCCGAGTCGACAAGAAGTAACTCATGCGCTGTCACGAAGATGATCCTTTTAGCGGCACTTCCGTTTTGTATATGATAGATATTTAGAGATTTCGCCTTTGTGTGGGCAGGGGTTTGCTGACCAGTGACCAATACCGATGCTCTCCTATTATTCCTTCTGTCATCCCGCTCGTGCGACGTCCCTTAGCGTTAATTTGGAACCACGGAACCGTGCAATGGTATCATCTTTCTTTGCCACGGCTAATTTATTATGCTAAGTGGTATTTCTGAATTTCTGGCGGGGAGTTTCAGTAATTTCTCTATTTCCACATCAAACCTCTCTCTACAATTATGCGCATGACGGTACCCCGTTGTGTCCTTTTTACGTGAGCATTTACTTTAATTCGGGCTCAAGGCACGCGGATGTATGTGCGCGTCAACAAAACTAGATTGCCGGCCGCTGATCTAGCTGCGGCCACAATTTCGGTTAATGGAGTGCTCGCAACCCTTTCCGCGACTTATTGAATGGACCTATCGTTTGTGACATGACACATTGTCCCCAAGTAAATAAACAATATCCTTTCTTCGTTCGTACCACTTTTTTAGGTCGTTGCGTTTAGCTTTCGTGCACCTCCACTTTTTTGTGTGTCGCGCCGAGTGAAAGCCTGTCATCGCGGGTGGCACCTACGCACTCTTTCAATGTTTGCATCTCTATCGTAGCTCTTTCCTTTTTGGTGTTGCACTTTTTTACGTTTGAATTTTTTATCGCTTTGTCACAGTGAGGAAAGAAAAAAAGAACACCGGACAGCGGCTTTCTTCGCGATTCGCCCGCCTGTTGCAGCCTTTGTGTACCGAACACTATCTAATCGACCTTCTGCGTTCTCCCGGTTCTTTACCATTGCTCAGTGGCTGGAACATAATTGACGGGCCCTCTGCGGCGCTGTCAAGTGATACGGGCGGTCACGTTTATCTCGAGGCATCCCGAAAACACCGGGTGAAAGGCGTGAGCTCGAGAGCTGCGGACAGCAGCGTTTGTAACTGCTGGCGTGTCGCAAAGCCACGTATAAACCAGTGTCGTGGGCATTAGCCCCCCCCCCCCCCCTCAAAAAAAAAAAAAAAGAAAGCACAAGTCACTCGTGACGATCAGAAAAAAGGAAAAGGAAACACATTTTCTCCCTACGTTGTCCATAAATTAGGGTAAGGCGTTACCGTCGAAGTTACCAAAGGAAGCAAAAGAAAGTAACGCACGTTACTTTTTAAGTTAAACATTTTGGGCAGTGTGTCTTCGCTGCAGTAACCGAAATTAATAACATTTGTGGCCAAAAAGACCACAATGGTCATTTATGTGACCATAAATGTGACCAAAAATGTCACATTTTGCAAACGTATTATATCTCAAAACTTTTCAGTGTAAATACTCATTCAGCTGGACAACTTTGCACAAACATGGCCTAACGGGGCTACCTGTAGAATTCAGTCTAATTACTTCTACCACTGTGGCACATGGTGAAGCTATTTTTACGACGTGAAATCAAGCACAAAACGAGACTCCACCATCAGATAGTTGAGCTCAGAGAACGAGAACCAGACAACATAAACGCCGGCGTTTGTGTTGTCTGGTTCTCATTATCGTGTGTCCGAGCTTACGCGTCTTACTCTCCTCCACGTTAAAATTGCAAGCCAAGCGTTGCTGAACTTCTAACAAACTTACAGTACGTAATTCTGCAAAAATAGTGATGTTACAGAATGCTCAGCGTGCCTGTACTATAGCAATACAAAGTTGCAAATGCTGTAGCAATAAATAAGTGCTGAAGTGATACTGTTGCAAAAAATATTTACGCAGACAAACATTTTTTTTTGTTATTTTGACCTCCATGATTATAGCAAAACTCGCGAGTAAAGGTGTTCACGGCCAGCCTCGACAGCTCAGGAATCGAATAACCAGAAATGCAGCCGCAGATAGAAAGAACCAAAGCCTTTTTTTTTCTTTTTTTTTCTTTTTTTTTAAAGCAACGCTCATGAACAGCGCTAGAGCATTATGAACACAATATATTCATAACTGCAACTTGGTGTTGAATTTGGGCAGCAGCGGCATTTCAAAGCAGTCATCGGACAGCTTGCTTCGCTCCTTAGTAAACACGTCCGCACCAACGATAAATACGCGCTCGAGGGACCCACTGGATGATACTCTTGCATTTATTTTTAGGAAGAGGTGGTGAACACGTGTAGATCTTTCTTTAAGCCCACTCAACGCAATGTAAATAGTAACGTGGCCGTTCACGTTACCTAAAAATGGCAATCGGAGAACTCTACCGGCTACACTTTTGAATTGGTAACGAGTACGATACTTAGTTAACAAAAAATTGTTAACTAAGTATCGTAGGTAACGACGCGTCGTTACTTGCAACGCGTTACCACCGACGTTGGTCTAAACACGTCGCTGAGAACCTGCAACCGGTTGTTCCCCGTACGAGCACGTATGAAAACGAATGGGGAGAAGATGGAACTTGATACAGGGCTGACTGCTTCGGGAACCACGGAATAGCAACGAGAAAATGTGTGTGAGAACAAGTGCTGAGCGTGTAAGAGGCACAAGGTCTGCGTCAAACATATGGTGGGAGCAGTTCACTTTGAAAAAGTCGCGTACGTGCAAGTTTTGTTTACTTGCACATTATGTTTATGCCACCTCTTATTTTCGATCTCTAGCCTTTTCGTCAAAATTACTGCAATCGTCCCCTGCGAGGAACTGCCCAGTCAACCAGCGGTGCAGCGGTTATAATGTACTTTGCTTGAGGGGAGGTGGGCAAGCATGAAAATGTAACCATTTTTAATGCATATGTAATATCTGTACGCAAATTAGGCGCTTCAGTTATTGAACTGGATCCATATTTACAAAAACCGGCGCACGATGTAACCGTGTGAAACCAAAAATTTTATTCTATTGTGACTCGGGACATTTCGGTACTGTCGATCACTCTGACAAGCTTGACAATTTCGGTATTAGCGAAGGCTGCTGATCAATGGTAAAAAGTCATCTCGATCAAGCAGCTTTTTGAATTCGGCAGCTGGTCGTTCGGTGTGCTAAATGGCGCGTTGCAGCCGTCTCTCCAAATTGCGCTTGCCTTGCACATAAGATTTCTGCCAATAGAAGAAGAAAAAGAGCTGAGTCAGAACTTCGCATCGCTAACTGTCTAAGTACGCGATAGTATACTTGAATTGATACTTCTGAACAGCTATGCGCGCGCGCTTCACTGCGTAATTCTTATTTATCAAAGTGATGATTATGTTCACCGCGCATCTCTTACATACTTATTGTGTGCACACTGTGATTGTGCTTGCGTGCGCTCGACACACTCAGAGTATTGTTCAAAGTTGGTGAATTTTGCTTCCATGTAAACGAATACATGACAAATGCTCAAGTCGAAACTCTGCCTTCCAGCTCAGTAGCCGAGTGCTCCAACCACTAGGCTACGATCGCACACTTACTTCTGTTATTTTGAAAGCGCATTCTGAAACGTCTGGTGCTTATACCACGAGTAAGGTTCTTGCATTTTACCCCACTGACAGCGCTCTGGGACATTTTGTTAGGACAGTGTTGCCATCGCAATCGCCGCATGTTTTGTGTTAGCTACGTTCCCACCCTGGTAGCTTCGCGGCTATGACGTTGCTTTTCTAAACACGAGGTCGTGGGTTCAAATCCCTGCCACGGCGGCCGCATTTGGACGGAAGCGAAATGCAAAAACACCGCGTATTTACAAGGTGACGTTAGTGAACACCAGGAGACAAGAATCAAACTGGAGTCCCCCCACTACAGCGTGCCTCATTATCATATGTAGGTTTTGCACGTAAAACCTCAGAATGCTTCATTCTCAGGTAGCTCCAAAGGGGCTGAAATCGACTTTTAATGTTATCGCGTAAAAGCTCGTCATCTTCTACGCCCCATTTTGAAACAGCGATTACTCATCCCATGTCATCGCAAGACAGTAACCCGGCTTGCTATTCACTCCGTGTTTTCTGTTAGTCGTATACCTACAATGTGAACCAAGATGTTCTACAAACGCTATCACACCAAACAAAAAACTTGCACCTGCAGCAGCTGCCCACAATTGAACTTTACGATTACCGATCCTTCTCAATATTTTAAAAAGTAACCCCTGTCAATATACACGAGTGAATAACACTTAGTTAAGCATGCATTTATAAACTTTCAGAGAAAGCCCACTTGTACACTCAGCAGTCTTGTTTATCCATGTTGTCCTTTGGATGAGTACTGGCGCCAACATAACAGTGCACTCTGAGCCGACACATCCATTCTCTGACAGACTATGGTATTGTGAACAGAAGAGGCATCAGATCGGCAAACAACGAACGGACGAACGGCAAACACCATCCCTCTAAGCTAGAGATTCCAAAGAGTACTCACCGGAAATCGATCGCACCCCAGCTGTCGCATAAAAATCAGACAGGCACATGCATGGCCAAGAAAGAATGAAATGAACATACTGTGGTACGCACTCGAAGGAGGCAATGCGTGACCAGCGCTTTCCCTTAATTTTTCCATGCTTACCGCTGATAGGCTAAAGAATGCTGGGCTTACATTCTTGTTTGGGTCGACTGCCAATGGCATAACTTTAGAAAGACACGTAACTCATTATCTATAGCTTAGCATGCAAAGCTTCCGCATTGATGGTCCATAGAAACTGTGCACGCAAGAACAGCGACAAATGATAATGCGAATGGACACGTGCACAACTACTTTCAAAGACGCTCTTTCATTTTCGGGAGTCGTACGGCGTACTTATACTTATCGCACCATTCGCTCTGAACATCATAAACTGCCAACAAACTCATCCGGCCACGCCGGCTGCTTCCATAGCGAGTCATTTCCCTTGTTCGCTTCCTCTAATAGGCCCCGAACCACCGTTGAATATTATTATTATTCTCCCTTTGTCGGAGCTGCACCGAATGTGTCTATGTAAAAGCTCAAATATTAAGAAGTTGTGGCTCGGTTTTCAGGGGAGAGGTAAGGCTTTTCGAGATTCGTAGAAAAGCCGCGCGCCGCTTTTCATCATACCGTACACAACACCACGTGTTTTGCGTGATTTGTACTTTCGCGTCGGTAACACGGTGTGCGCGTACTCTAGTGAGAAGCCAACTAAATATGCAGCGAGAGCCCCTTTGCTCCCATAGAGGACTTGCCTAAGCCGCAGATGTCCCTCGTTTACAGAACGCGTGAGACGGCGACACGCACTGTATACACTCTCGCAAGAAATGGTGCCGTATGCGTAGTAACTCTTTTCGCCGAGAGAACACACCGGGGAGCCTGTAGGAAAAGCAGTTTCGCCACTATATTTCCTGTCCCTTTTGAAAACCACAATGCACTCGGCGCGTCGAGTCTCAATTAACAGTTGTGGGCAGAGAAGGCATGGCGAAACTTGTACCGCACTATGAAAGACACGGACGAAAAAAGTGAAGACAGGAAGAATATACCCAGAGACGGCATTTACAACCATTTAAGTATATTCGCAATATTTGCGCTTACAGTGCCTTTTTGGGAGTTACCCTTTTGCTGTGTAACACCACTGTGCTGTAAAAAAAAAAAAAAAAAATAGAGACGCTGGTTAGCGCTATAAGACCTTAAAAGGTGGAATTTCACGTGCACATGAAGTTAATGAGGTTTTAAGTAGAAGCAACGTCTCGAATGATGCGTATCTTGTTTACTAAGAATGTTCAGAATAAAGTTTGAATAACTTGGAAGAGTTTCCAGATTCCGCGGTTAAATCGCATCCTGGAAAGCAAATGGTCGAACGCACCACACGAGTGCGGACGCTTCCTAGGGGAATAAATTTTGCACGTCTCGGTGCATGCATTAAACACCACTTGTTGAAAGTCTGCGAAAAGAAAAAAAAATCCCAGGACACTTAGGCACTTTTCGTGAGTTGTGAATGCGAAAGCATTAATGTCCGATTGAACACCCGCGCCAGCAAACAGCAGCAGGGTGGTGCCAAACGCCGCATGCCACCGATGTCCTGCATCGGTAGCATCAATAAAGCCGGTCTTGGCGAGACGCTATCCCCTTGACTTCTATGCATGTCTTCTATGCATGTAGGATGTCGCAGCTAAATTTAGCCAAGCTGTTAAAAAATGTGCGCTACACAATTATGTAGAATCTGCGGTTTTCTCTCTTTAGTAAATTTCGCCGCCAGGACAGAGAGAGAGAGAAATAGATGGAAAGGAAAAGGTAGGGAGGTTAACCTGGTAGAAGAACCGGTTTGCTATCCAGCACAGGGGCGGGGAAATAGGGATCGAAAAGAGAGAGATCAAATAATAATAATAAAAAAGAATACACACATGCACACATATGCAGGACGTTACGATCAGAGTCATCCGGAGAGACCGTTTGAACGCAGAAAGCGCAGCAGCGCCTGCATAGATTTTTACATCACTTATGGGGCTAATTTTAGCCCCTTAACACATGATATTCTCGTCCTGCAGAAAAAAAAAACATTCTGAGTGCAATCAGAATTACACTTGCATGCTAGGTAAGAACATTTTGTAATTGCTCTCACATGATCTGCAAGACTAATAAATATTTGTAGGCTTGTTTAATATAAACAAAATTAAAAAAAAAAACATCTAGCAAGAAACAGTGTCTTTGCATTTGCGTGTTTTCACAGCCCAAGTTCACACTTTTGCTAGTGAACCCTGTTGTCAGTGAGTGAAAACTTCAATTTATGCACCTGAATGAACGCAAACACGCAAGTATTTTTCAGCGGTTGCCTTTTTTTTGAAAGTGTCATGTTCAAGCCTCTGTTTTCCGTGTCAGTGATAGCGATAGCCCCCCCCCCCCCCCCCCTTTTTTTTTTCTTTTCTTTTTTTTTTTCTTTTTTTTTCTTTTTTTACCGGATGATCACACGTGATGTTACAATATGGATATCTCTTGCTTGAGTGTCCTGTTCAGATTTATGAGCTCAGATCCGGTATGTCGCGAAATCGTGAAAATAGGCTGGCACAGGTAAGAGAAGATGAAGCCTATTGTAGCATTGTTTCTATTCGTTCTATTGGTTCTATTGTAGCGTTGTTTTCCGAGCTTTACTGCAGTAGCACGCGAAATAGGAAAATTTCCGCGCCATTGCGGACTCCGGTGGTACAAAAATTATTTGAAGCAGCCAGATCCGCTCTTTTACTGTCTCAGTAGCTGCCCGATCGTTGGTCGAATACGCTGCGAACCTCTCGAGCAACACACATACGCCCAATCAGTGGACTCCAGCACCGAGAGACTGCTACTTCAAGATGGTTGCCGGGTCCCGTATTAAGCAGACTAACCTCCTTTTAACTATTTTTTGGAACTGCTGGTGTCACAACGCGCAATCGCGCACGACTTTTTTCATTTCGAGCACGGTGTAAGGACCAGGAAAAAATAATTACGCAGGTCAGCGGAAAGCAATTGGTTGAACGTTTCTTTTTCTTTTTTTGTTAGTTTTTTTTTTTTTGCAGGGGGGGGGGGGGGGTTAAAATAAGAGGTGGGAACATGCCCTGAATTAAAGTATTTGAAAAAATAATGATTACGCTTATCTGATTAGCCAGGGTAATTAGCGGAATTTTATTCAAGAAGACTTGTGAAGAAACGCCGTTGCTCTGAAAATCTAGGGAAAAGCACCGGCGAACAAACACATGGAGCACACGACAAGTGTACATACAGTCTAAGCCCTATCTAAGGCTACGGATAACTTTTAGGAAAAACATACAGACGGAACAAACGCACACATCAGTTGACAGGTGTCGCTAGATGCGTACTCGAACATGCGGCGAATACGCTTCATGCCGCGTTAGGTTGGCTCATAAGCGTCTTCAAATGAACTTAAGATTTTTTTTTTCAATTACATCCGCTCATTATCGGGGCGTCAATCACCTCTGCGTACTTGAGACGATTGATTTCACAATACAGATAATACATTTGAGTCGCTGGCTTCAGACAGAAATTTCGAACGTCCCGACAAATTTTATCAGAATTTGTCAGATCATGCAGTGCTCAGCCAAACAAATTCTTTAGACACCAAGGACGCACTTTTATTTTCCAATGCGCCTGGTATTTACACTGAATAAGAAACTATTTAGGCTACACCTCGAAAAGAAACCAGCTGGCCCGAATCCATTACACGGGTGAAATGAAGTGGCGCCACGGTTGGTGGAACTTTCTTTCTTTTTCTGAGGTTGTAACGGACTTTAGTTCCGGTTAATCAATCCAACTTAATCAGTTCAAATACACAGGGGATCGGTTTACGCACCACTGTGAGCCTTAAATCAGAGTTAAGTTATCTCGACAGGACTGGTACGCCAGGTTCTTTTCTCTTAGGAGACTGACTGTCACTAAGCTGCTTATTATTACAAAGCCGAGCAGCACGCGACATCACGCTTCCTGCCGCATTCCACTCGCTCTTTTGAAACTCCCTGCGGGTACTTCGCGCCGAACGCAACAAAATGAAAGTGCTGACTCTCTGACGTGCCACGTGTGGTCACTACGTTTCGCTTTTTATCGCGTTCTGTTTACTTACAAGCGCCAGCAGAAAAGCGAGATCAGCAAGAGGAAGCATAAAAGCATTACCGACATTTGCCTCGGCGCGTG
Organism: Rhipicephalus appendiculatus; assembly: GCA_030522465.1. Lineage (NCBI taxonomy): Eukaryota > Metazoa > Arthropoda > Arachnida > Ixodida > Ixodidae > Rhipicephalus > Rhipicephalus appendiculatus. The sequence continues at coordinate 434,750 of JALIZH010010415.1, read as the reverse complement.
TCAGCCTCGAAAAATGGTGCCGATGTTCCGCTCTTTGAACGCAAGAGGCATGAAACACACACAATCCTATTTACAGCGCACTTCGCATCCACGTTCCTCAATAACCCCGTTCACTTTTCTTTTTCTTCCCCCAAAAAAAAAAATCACAGAAAACAGCCTCGCGCCGCAGAAATTCTCTTTTGTTTCTTAATGTCGTTCTTGCTTGCGGATAACATTTCCGGAGCTTATCCTCCTGAGACAAAGTAGCATTTCCCAAGAACGGCACAAAAGGCAGAGAGAAACATATTTTGCGCCGTATAACGTCTCTGCTTTGCGGGGGGCGCTAGCAAAAAAAAAAAAAAAAAAAAGAAGAAGAAAGAAAATAGAAGAAAAAACGCCTGCATCGGGCCGGGAAAAGCGATGCGCTTCAACAAGCTGTGACGGGATTGTCTTTAATGGCAGAAGCGCAAGGCCTGTTTGTTCGTGTGTAAATAAACAACCGCTCATAGGGAGAGCACTTCATGCATTTGCGTGTGTGAATGTGCGTGCGCAAGGGGAGCAACTGATTGTTGTGACTTAATGGCAAGCCTCGTGCTCGACTCAAAGAACATAAGTAGAATCCTCTTCGCGTGAAGCAGCGCTTCACTTGAATTGCTTACTTCGTTTACTTTCCCCTTAGCCAGCGCCCAAATGACATCGTTCCTTACTAAGTGCGATTAAACACGCGTGGAATGCGATGCATGGATAAACTTTTCGCTGCACCTCAACGCACATTTGTAACCGGGGCGCTTACTGCATGTATAAACTTAAATACTTGCTTACGCTATGGGTTTTTAAGAAAGCCGCAAGGACACCGTAGTTGCTCGTGTTTACTTAAATACGCTATAAAGCTGGCAGGAGGTACAATGCAGCAGCGTTCATAACGCCAGTCGTCGATTATTTTGGTTTTTCGCAGGCCCACCGGCGCGCATTTAAACGACAATGATCGCGTAAATCTCGCACTGTTTACTTAAAGCGCTGAATTCGGCAGCATTCAACACGCGCTCCTCTTCCTCCTGTTTCAATCAATATATATGGATGAAAACGGGAGTAAAAGGCAGCAGCGAGAAATGCGACAAGATCACACTGCTGAAGTAAGCGCCTTTGGAAAGCGAGCAAAGGATGCGCGTTAGGCTGTCATTGTAAGTGCAACAGCTAGGCAGTCGCCGCGTCGGCGTAGGCAAAATTGCTTTCCTATCCCTTCGCTGCCATGCGCCTCGTCTTGTACTGCGCAAATTCAATTCCCATTGACGCGCTTGTGCATGAACGTATTCACTCTTCCTGCCATCATATCGATCGAAGCACAGAGCATCGCTTTCACGCACTCGATGAGTCTACTGGCGCTTCTTTGTGTGAAATGCGAAGGCACGTTCGAGCCTGGCTGTGCACTTTGTACTATAACGAGGCGACAAAGCGAAAACACATGCATGCAAGTACCATAAGATAACCTGAGGAACTGACATAATAAAGGCCAACAGAAATTCCACGTTCCGATTTTTGGGCTGCGCTAACACTGTTAGAAATGCACGAGCTTTCTCCCCTATTTTTCGGTTGCGTTTCGTTTGTTAGCTTGCTGTCTCCTCTGAGCGACAAAGTAAAATAGCTGCGTTCTCTATTTTCCTGGATTCTCTTTTTCACAGTGTTCGCAACAATATATGACAGGCATTCAATATGATATGCTCAATATGGTTAGCTCGCAAAAGGTTCGGCACCATTCATAAATTGTTTATACTGGCTGGGAGTCTCATACAAGGATAATAAGCGCACCAAAAAATCTTAAAGCGGTGAACTACGCTCAACTACACGCTTAGATGAGGCTGTCATCGCACAAATTTGCTAATATTATCCGCTTATTTGCCCTATCATCGGTTCATTTGCATTATGCAAGATGAAGAGTGAATGAACGAACTGTTATACGCACAATAAAATTGACAGTCCCTTTAGCTGACGCGAAGGAGACCACACGTGGAAGCCCACACTCTCGCGAGACACTGATTCCCTTACTGACTTTCGGTACCATTCGCGTTCCCTACGAGGGTCCCGCGAGTTCCCACCGCCAACGCCTGGCACCGCATTTTTTTTTTTTTTACTCATGAGCCACATAATGCTTGCGCCTTAACATACCGGTTGTTACAGTTCCCCCCTCTTTCCTCAGCCTTAAGCCACCTCAGCCGGCAAATCCGCTATGATGGGTGCGATATTTATATAGATAATGAAAATTGTCAAATTAAAATACAATTATGCAATTAACCTGAAGAATATTCTCCACTGGCATCTGATTACATGGTAGTTCCGATGTTCGTGTCGACTTGCATCACGTTTACATAAAGACAAAAAAAAAGACGTCAGGACCGAGGTCGTAACACACAGACCGCGAGAACAGCAACAGGTCAGTCTTTTCGATACCGCGCATCAGGGAGTTCTTTTTTTCCTTTCCACCTTCTGTATCTATAGCATATACGCATTTACGTTGTCCTGTTTCCCGCAGAACGCACGTGGTAAGATGCTCATGTTAGGGCGTTTGTTTTTTTCGCAGACAATCACTACACTTTTCTCAAGAAAAGGCGCCACGACTCTGATATCTGCACAAAAGACACATTTCGTAGCTTTTATATGCCGCAAAATCCCTTAAGGGGTTAAGTAGACAAGATCAAAGATCTATTCGGCGGATCAGACTTTATACAGCCTATACGACCTACTTCAAGCATAAAATCTGACAAACGGACTCTCCAGGGTGCTCAGCATGCGGATCTCTGAAAGACCTAGAACGCTCCTTACGTGACTACAACTGCTACTGCTCAGAGCGACATATTCTAAAAACGTCATTGCGCTTGCAACGCGGCCCGAGCTTAGAAAGAAGGCACCGGCTCGAACAGTGGCAAATTACCGCATGTGCGCTGCGAAACACGAAAGCGTTGCTGAGAGAGAGAGAGAAAGGTTAAGTGAAATGTTAACCAGAAGAAAATTTTCCGGTTTGCTACCCTCCACTGGGGAAGGGGTAAGGGGGGGGACAGAAAGGTAAAGTAAAAAGAAAAAAGGAATGGATAAAATGGATAAAAAAAAAGGCAAAAAAAAGGCGTTGCAAATTTTCCTAAGGACTATACGCTTTAACGAAACATCATGAATAACTCGCGTACGTGCGTGTGCGTGTGTGCCTGTGGTATTTGTATACACCATAGTCATTACCCGACGCCTGGAGTAGCAACCTAGCGATGACCCAGGCTGACGTCTTCGGAAACACCATTCAAAATCTCTATCTCTGTAGCTAGCACGCTCATCCATACTTTTCGCTTCTGTACATAGTTTACAGCACGGAAGCAGAAAGCACTCGTCGCAGCTGACATAGGCCAACCTACTTCAAAAGTTGACATACAATATACGAGAATTGCACCAACCGGTGCTTAGTAAGCACTCGCACTGGTGTATTTCGACTTTAAATAGTTGGTAAAAAATAGTTACCTTAATTGAGAAATATTTCCGTAATTCCGTGTTTTCAAATATCCAATTGTGCCTCACACTCGAAAACACTCCATTCCATATTGTTCTGCTTCCTACGATTTTTTAAATTCTTTTTCGTGTATCTTGTTTTGAAGTAGCGCCAGAAACGCAAACAAGGGTGCCATGGCAGCGGGCAGCCACGCGCCATGTGTGCGTGAGAAGAGCTCTCGAAAAGGGTTTTTAAACAACTAACTCATTACTCAATGGCGTACTTGGCTACAGTGAAAAAGCGTGGTGGTTTGCTGCTGCTACGAGTAAGCAGCCACCTGACGCTGTATTCTGAAGCAGAACGTGCGCGCCGGCTTAGTGCCGCGATTAGTATAGTGCGAGGGAAACGAAGCAAAGAAAAAAAGTACGTTGTTATTGATTGTTGCTGCAAACACAACCGCCTTATCGCTTTTACGCTGCCATCAAGCGAGCAAATAAATGGAGTTAGTGTTTGAGATCCCTCTCAACAGCGCTGCTGTCACGCGCGCGAGAAAACAACAACAAAAGAATACTAATATAATGAAATAAAAGCCTGGGAGGCACTGACCCCGCCTCACGTGGAAGCAGTTCGCCTTATTTTTGGCACCTTGCGCCACAACTTGGAAAATGAAAAATAACTACAGAGAATGCAGTGAACTGAGGAAACAATTTAAGGAGACGTTTTCAAATGATATGCGGAATTTAAGGATACAGCTTCCGAAATTATACAAGTGTTCATTAACTAATGCAAGATTCCTACTAAAACTTCTCAAGTCTAAGCACGGCGGCTGCTAACAAAATGCCGTTGGCCTCATGGTCGTATCTCGAAACTCCCACTCTTCCAAACCGTTTTGTGAGTGTCTGTATGTGTATTTGTACATGTGCGTGTGTCTAGAACATGGCAAGCATTAGAGGATGAAGGAATAGATACGCCTGCATGGCAACGGCGAGCTTTAAAGCGGAGCTTACCAAGACAACTTCCTGAACGCAGGCAGCATATAGTATAAAAAGTACGTTGGAGTTCTAGAACACATTTCTGAAAAAAAAAAAGAAGTAAGGGCCGACTAGATAAAGAAACATTTTTTTTTTTCAATATTACATGGAGACCTCGCCAAAGCACGTTGCTCACAGGCAACCGTGAAGAGTGCGGTGCATGAGCTACATTAGATAATCGGAGACAAACATTTTGTACTTGAAAATTACGGCGGATCCAGCGATGTGACCCAGCCAGGAAAAAAAAGGCAGGTATACCGCAGTATAGGGTGGTCGAATGCCACTAGCGCCGGATTCTGTTAGAGGTAAAACCGCGCTGGACAAGTAGCGATCCTCCGGCAGCCTCACGTAGGTACGTGCCCGAGATGCCAACGAGATGGATCCAGCGGCGTGCTTCCGTCGTTTCATTTGGGGCGCCGGAGCAATTATGAAAGTTTAATCAGGCGCCGCGCTAAAGGAGCCCGGTGCTCTCGCCTTAAGGCACGGATCGATCAATCTGGAGCTTTTTTTATGCAGAATTTTTTTTAGCTGACAAACAAAATTAAAGCTCGTAATTAAGCGCCCAAAAGTTATCCCGCCAAGAACGCTAGCGTCGAACACGCCTTCCCACCGCAGCCGAAATCATTGCTCAGTTCCTGTATTCCCTTTGGGCAGCGCGTTTGAGTGCAAGCACTTGGTTGAATGTCGAGAAGTGAATAAATTTTCCAGCAAAGGTATATGCAGATTAAGTGGATGCGGCACGTCCTCTAATGTCCGAGGCCTTATACTTGCTTCACACGTCATATCACCGTTTATATAGCGTCCTATTTTGCCAAATTCATTTTCGTGAACGTGCTGCATAGGTTTTATCTATGGAAGCGCGTCTTTATAATTAATGTTTGCGAATCTACGTTAATTCGTGGGCTCAGTTTGCAGTCTGAAATTTGCTATCCGGTGCGTACGTGCGCTGAACGAATGCTCTCAGATATTAAAATCATATTAACAATTAAATCGAATAATTTAAAGCACCTCCCCTGGCCTTTGGCGATACTTTTGGTATTTCACCCGAAAGCGAATACAAGACGGTGTTTTGCTCTCACTTTTACAGACAAAAATGTTTTTTCACTGAACAGTATATTGTTTTGGAGAACAAGTTCTAATACCAATATATGCGCTCAGCTTGCAAGACGCCAGTACACGAGAGAACGAGGCACAAAGCAAGCGCAGCACCATATTTTTTTTAAAAATAAATAATGAGATCTCTGGAAAAAACATTCGCCACTAGAAAAAAGGCTATTCAAGCACTAAAGAAGAAAAAAAAATACAAAAAGAAAGGAAACAAAGGCAGAGAAATGAAAACTAGCACAAGCCTAGAAAGCCACCTAACTCGTGCATAACCAGTAATAAACTATTTGCAGTGACAGAACGCTGTAGCAGACAGCGCGCGGTAAGTAAAGCGTTCGTTACAGAAATTTCACTGTGGGCGAAAAACCAGATGAATCTTACAAATAGCGAACAAATTCAGCGCCACGACGATAACAACTACATGTAGGACATTCGAAAGTACATTCCACCAAAGGACTCGGAAAGTAATGGTGGAAGGTCACGCATGCCAAGTAAGAGCTTTTGTACCTCACGCCCTTGCGCGCCGAATCCAAGACTCCAGACGTTACAATTACTCGCTGTTCAGGGCTGAATAGGCCGATAGTTCTTAGCCGGGCTAGTTGGCTAGCTACATTATGGCGAAACAGCGGGAACGACGGGAGAGCTAAAAGTACGAGCAAGACAAAGCGCTGCCCGTTCTCTGCCTTTTATATACTGCGCTAATTCCAATAAAAACAAGTAGAAAAAAATAACAGTGATAGTCGGCGCTTTGTCCTGATGGTTCTTTCACCTGGCCCGTCGTCGGCGTTGTTTCGCCATAGTGGCCGATCCTCGTTCGATCTGTATAGCATTGCAAACCCCCCGTGAAGTACGTAGAAGTAAAAACAAGTCACTTCATTAGCGACTCGAGAATACTTAAGCTACAGGTCCAATTTTCCCCGCGTAGTCCTATATTTAGAGTGAGATTAAACTGAAGAACTTAATTAGAGGTCACATAACTTTATATATATATATATATATATATATATATATATATATATATATATATATATATAGCTGGTGGACCAGCCTTCGTCAGAGTAATGCCACAACAATTCATACATTGCTTTAAAAGCACTTTTCAATAACAGGTCAGCACCAACTGCCATCTAATCAGTGCAGATGGCGCTGACCTGTTATTGAAAAAATTATTTTAAAGCCATGTATGAATTGTTGCATTACTCTGACGAAGGCTGGTCCACCAGCTGAAAACGTTCAGTAAAGACGCTTTCAAGAAAGTTTCGTCTTTCTTTCCTTGAGTGCGTGCGTGCGTGCGTGCGTGTGTGTGTGTGTGTGTGTGTGTGTGTGTGTGTGTGCGTGTGTGTGTGTGTGTGTGTGTGTGTGTGTGTGTGTGTGTGTGTGTGTGTGTGTGTGTGTGTGTGTGTGTGTGTGTGTGTGTGTGTGTGTGTGTGTGTGTGTGTGTGTGTGTGTGTGTGTGTGTGTGTGTGTGTGTGTGTGTGTGTGTGTGTGTGTGTGTACGCGCGTGCGTGCGTGCGTGCGTGCGTGCGTGCGTGTGTGTTTGCGTATGTCAAAGCTGCATTTTTACGCCGCTTAGGACCCTCAAAAAGGAAATGGTAAAGCCACAGAAAAAAGTATATATTCAAGGTGTAACCTGCCAGCAGTAACAACTAGAGCATAAACACTGTTACAATTGCGAGAACAAAAACCGACTACAGACAATTAGGTATTCCCACATTATTCATATGCAACAAGCAATACTTATTGACGAGTAGCACTGCTGCTTGCGTAAAGAATTTAAACCTACAGATTTATCTTTCTTCGCAGTGCTATGGTTAAGAGCAGAACAAAAGTGGAAGAAAAATAGACGTCCTACCAAATGAGCCTTAGGGAAGACCTCTTTTTTATTAAAACTTCCAGTGAATCCTGCATATGTTCAGCTGCTCCCATTATCCCATTAGCGCTTGTGCTTCGAGGTACTAGTCTTAATGTTTCTTCTCGACGGCCAAATATAACGTCGCCGAATAAGTGATAGTACGCAAGGTTACATATATAGATGTGAAGCTGTCGCCTCCGGATAATAATAAAGTTCTTTGCCTGCCTGCCTGCCTGTCATGTAATGAGTATGACGTGGCTATGGTTTGGTCTAGGCAATGACATCCTTCACAGAAATGACGTTGCGCACCTTAATTTGTGCTACTGCTCGCATAAAAGACCGTACTCGGAAGCCTGCTCTACGGAGTGCATGACAAATGGATGCTTTAGAATTCACGAAAGAGCTTGATATGAAGTTCTTGGCCGCCGATGTGCCTGTTGATGTTCTATACCCATGGGAAGAGGTGATCACTGGCAAACATCCTACCTCGATGTTCAAGAACATAAGACCGGCAATAATCATCTGCCTCTAAATCACACGAAGCACTATATAAGCTCAAAGTGCCCGTTGTCCATTCTTTAAAAATCCCCGACCCTAACTCAGCTTCCTTGCCGACACACTGGCCGCGGAAAATTAAATAATCGCTAAGAAACCCGCCATTTTGTTCCAACCGTTTGGCCCTGTGGCACATGTACAATGTCTCTGCCCAGGAAGGTGCATATTCCTTAATTGCCTACTTGTCGCTCGAGCAGAGGCAACCGAATGCGCCTTCCAGCATGGGCCGTCGTGCAACTCGTTCAAAACAATCCGCGTGTGCTTGTGGTCATCGCCGCGGCGACGTTCAGACGCGCGTGGGAGTGGGGTGGACGCCTGTATGAGAGGGGTGGGGGGAGGGGGGGTTTGGCATGGGAGTGCCTAAACAAGCGCCAACTCACCACGCACCTTTGAGAGCCTGCGGAAAACCAAGCGCACAAAAGGCACGGAGGCAAGGACGTCCGCCGCGGGCCTCTCCTTTGAATGACGAGTAATGCCACGGGTCGCCGAGGCTATACTGGCGACGCGCGCGTGTCGTCGGACGCGAAAACAAGACCGCCGTAATGACCCCGCACCGTCCGTCTGTGCCGCTCGGCAAAAGCGGATGGAAGCCGAGGGAGGGTGATTCCAGTTTCATGGTCGTGCCTCGCTGGTGCAGCGACACTCGAGAACAGCCGGCGAGGCACTGCAGCCGCCATCGGCCGTTTACGCCGTCTCGCTTGACTGGCGAGGAGGGCCCTAAAGTGTCTTGCCCTGGCCTTTCATTCACGACTCTCGAACCGTTCCTGCTCCTGGACGCCGCGTGCTGGCTGCGATAGCGGAGAGCACTTATAGCTACTGGGAAAGAACTGATTAAATTGGAAAACAAGCACTGAGACAGAATACAGATTACTGCGCACACTTTGCTGTCTTTACGTGGATGTCGATCTCGGGAATCATGAAAATGACCTTACATACATGAAGCAAATGAAAACGAAAACGCGAAGGCCGCTTGTATAGGGTCAGCAGAGACAAAGATATTAGGCGCACAACCCGCTCCTTACGCTTACACAATATGTGTTATTCGTAGCTGGGTTTTTGAGTGCATAAGCATTTCTATACCGACCCAGCGAGGAAACCTGTCCGTCCGTGCGTCACGTAAGACGGATCACTACCAAGAAATAAATGTATAAAGCGAAATAAATCTCGAAGCAAAAAGTTGGAGGTGATAGGTTTGAAACCTACGACCGAACGCTATGACGTTCTTGTCAACTGGGCAAGAACTTCTGAAAAATTTTAATTTATTTTATTTTTTGGTCTTTGTTAAATAAAGATTTTATCTCTTTTTGTCGCTAGGGCGTGCTATATTTAAAGAAGCTAGCGTCGAATATCAACAAGCCTAGTGGTAAGAATTAAACCTTGCAATGTTGCTCGAGGGGTACTGGCGTACTTACTGGCTGCACACCATCTTTAAAACACCAGCGCAAGTTTCAAAAACAAGGACAGGCAAATTGACGCAAACACAGGCGCATGGATATCAAGTAAATTTTAATTACTATGCAGGTCATATCCATAATTATATTTATAATTGAACTGCACAAAACCAGGAAGTTGTGTGCAAAGAAAGAGGGAGGGAAATTAAGGCTAGGAATATAGGAACCAAACTAAATTTTAAAGAAGACGGGGACACGTGCATGAATTGCTCTTCGAAGAGAGTCACTTTTTATGTGTCTGATGACCCGAAAGTCATCATATTTATATTTGTCATCCGTGAAACGCTGTTCCTGTGTTTGCTGTGTGGGCGTGTGTCTTTTTATGAGTTTTATTTACGGATCTTAATACTTATCCTAGCAAGGATACCATTTTTTAGGCTTTCCAGATGACATCATTTTCCAAACGATGCCCCTAATCTCCCTCAACCGTCCATTTCTTCCGCGCATGCGTGGCTTATCTCAAGAGGCGCTTACAAATATTTTTCGAGCAGCATAAAAATTTTGTTGAAGAATTCACGCCTGTGTTGTGTGCGCGTGAATTCTTTGGTCCTTGTGTCTTAAATCTGCGCTGCCGGTTCTGTAGATCACAGAATGCTGCACCGCTTCTTTTTAATTAATGAAATCTAGCCATAGATCGCAGCATTCACACCAACTGAGGCGACTTCCGGTGATATTACAGAACGGGCTTTGTGGGATGCAGGCGGGAAAGTAGTAAGAACAGACCGAATGCTAAGGAGTAATATGGACGAGTAGAATAGCAAGGACAAATCGCAAATTGTCTGAAACAGTGTATGTACGGGGGGTGAGCGCGCTGATTTCATGTTAACTTTGCCAGTTCGCGAAAATGGCTGCTTGATTCGTTAATTGATATTATTATCTACAAATATTATCGGTAGTGAAAGAATCCACCGGAAGTTTTTCCGGCTGTGGTTTCCATACGCGGGTGTATTAGTTATCCACAGTAACCCACTCTCTCGTGCGTACGGCCTAGATGTCATAAACAAACGGCACTTATAAAAAGTGTACTTGTCTTCTATACCTTGATCAATATGTATTAACTGAGGGTTTTTTCATAGAATCATTGAGAATAACTTTTCGAATAACTATAATTCTCAATCGCATACTGAGACGCCATTGCGTTACAACCGAAGGCTGCGTTAATACGTGGCCTATAGGCACCGGGCGCGGGGCGAGTTTGGACTGGTGGCGCCTCTTTCGGTGGCAACGGGGAACTAATGGCATGTGGTTGATGGAACGGGCGCAGGCGCTTGCTGCGGGGGCGCGGACTGGATGTAGGTTTCGCTTCATTGTGCTCTCGTAGCTTGAGTCGTGCGCTGCCGAAATCTACGTGAAATGCACAGATACTGAATATTACAATATCTGTTAGAATATTAGGGTCGGCGAAGGATCGAAAATAAATGGAAAACAGAACGGGAACGGGGGGCGTGCAACTACAACTTGAGGAATAAGTGCAATCGGCGAAGCATCCATGCAGTAAGGATGAAAAGGGAATGGGAAACGTACGCTCTCTTTTTTTGAATGTTAGGGGACAATGTTAACGTATAGAGAGAATAACAAATTATTGGGAAAAATTCGGCAGGTCCCACGTATTGTGGGAATTGATTTTATGCGAATCAGCGAGTCGCTGCATTTTTTTTTAGCTTTCAGTCAAGCGTAACGAGGTGGATCGACGTGTTTTTGTAAGTGGAGTAGTGTGCACATAGTGGGCTTACCAGGCATGCCGACTACACTGACGTTTAAAGGGTAACTTATGGTCTGACGTAATGTCAGCACTCATGTTAGAGAACAGACGTCAGTTTTATTGAAACGAAGCGCACGCTACGGTGCGATTCACATTTCGCGTCGATGCTGTGAATATCATACGCGTAGCGTTTTTCAGAGTTTTGTTCCGGGGTCGAGCAACGCTTGAATATAGCCTGCAGAGTCATAGGCGCACATATGTAATGTTTATCTGGCGGTTACAAAAGCGGAGCCAACACTGAAACCAAAGGGGTACATAGTAGCGCGAACTAGAATATTGATGGCACGAGAAAAAGAAGTAGGTGGGAGCGCTCGACCTTTCTGCTCCCTCCTATACTTCTTTTCTCATGTCTTTATTTTTTCTAAGTTTGCGCTACTATACCCTTTTGATGATAATAAACTCACCCAACAACAAGTCTTACTGAAACCAAAATTGGTGTTAAGCCGACGCAACGTCTGTTTCATAGGAGTATATGAGTAATGCTTATTACCTTTTCATGAAATTAGATAGTCAGCTCTGTGACCGCAATTGACGTTGGTTGCACCGGCTTTTTCTTGCGCATATGATCATTTCAAAAGTAACTTCAAGTCCCATCTGGCTTGGCTCTGGGGTTAAATACATGATATCCACTCCGACTACCTGGGTTCGACTCCTGCTGGGATCCGGATTTCTATTCATTGCATACGTCGGGTTCACGCGGCTGATGGCCGGGTTTTTTTGACGCGCACCCGCTTAAATTATCAATGTATGTTCTCGCCGTTCCTGGGTAGATATACACTGTGAATCACCTGTGGCTCGTACCAGCATCCCGCGGCCTGTGGTATGCGCCCGGTATGTGCCGCACGTGGCTGGAAAGGGTTTCACGACGTATACATGCCAAGATTTTCGCGATACTCATACCACCATGTCACAACCAGACAGCCATGTTCGTCTTATTTTCGTACCCACCTATGCCAATTTTGGTTAATTTCAACTTAAGGAGGCCACCACGAGAGCGCCCAGACGTAGGCGGCTAGATAAACAGATAGAGGAAATTATAGATAGAGATAGGAAATTCTTTGCGTTTAAAATAGGAACGGTGCTACTTAGATCTAGCTCCACATCGTAGCTTATCGCATTCAACTTCGTCTGCGGGGCGCACTTGCAACGCGATTTGCCCTCGTTGTCACCTTTTATTTCGTGATGTCAAGCACGTGACCTGCTTCGTGCAAGCGGTGACCCTTCTCTAGAGCAAACACACGAAAACGCGTACGCCGGCTGGCCAAGCCCTGAAAGCCGCAGCGCAATGTAACTCCATGGCATCGCCATTGGTGCACGCTCGCAGTCAGTACTCGCCTTCCCGCCAGAGGAGCAGCGAGTTTGGCAGTTAAAACACAAAGATGTTTATTAGATGCGAAGCAGCTCTTTGACTAGCCTGTGTAACGCTGTCCCTCCGTGCGTCCGTACGAACGCGCCGCAACGCGCTCCCCTCGCCGCAGGTGTTGGAGCGGTGCCAAGTAGGTCACGCCGCAGCTGCGCGTTGACGTCACACTCCCCTCGCAGTGCGCGCTGACGTCACTCTCTCCCTCGCCTGCCGCGCGCTCGCCGCAGCGCCCGCAGCTGCCGCCTCGTCCGTTCGCCCGCAACACCTGCCGCTACCGCCGCTCGCTCCGCTACCGCGACCGCCGCTCGCTACACCGCCGACTCGTCGGTTCACGCGCAAAATTAACACCATCTTCCCAAAGGGAACCCTGATGGGATGCGAAGCACCCGCGTTAGCGCCGTTCAACCCGTGACGCCACCCGTGTGCAACGCTGCTGCTTCGCATCCCATCCAGGGTTCCCTTTGGGAAGATGGTGTTAATTTTTTTACAGCACTTTCGCCAATCGGGCCGGTCTCATTTGCAGTCCCGAAAGGGAGGAGGCATCGTGCCCCCTCTGGTACGCCTCCAAACGAAAGCAAACGCCTAAAAGCACAGCAACACGCAAAGAAGCCTAGTCGATTGACGTTCCGACGGTGCTCCTGGGTGTGAAGACATAAAAGGAACACTTGTCATCCTGTCTTGGTGACTTGGCGAGCACTGAACGCTGCCACGAGCGCAAACGACTGCGCGGGAGTCTCCCTGAAGCCCGATGACGGGCCTCGTTATCTGAACACATGTCCGACAGTCGAACGCTTCGTGCTTTGTTCAAAAAACACTGTTGCTGCCGCTTCTCTTTGCCTTGCGCGACAAACGAAACAGCGTACAGCTTGCGATTGTCCAAAAAGAAACGCCGCCGCTACTACTTGAATACGATTCCGAAAGCAGCAGAGCCTTCTCCGCGTCGTCTGCTTCACATGCCAGTGCCGCCCCTGCCGCCGCTTAGGGCGCTTTTCGGGAGCCGCGCCGCTGGCGCCGTACGACGGCCGCCCGGTGCCTATAGGCAACAGCTCTGGCATAGAGTCCGCAAACTATGCTGGTGATCTTGGTATATAGTTTTGTTCTCGTTTAAATACGGCTTCTAAAATAGTGATTACAGTTAAAGTACAGTTATCCTTGCATCATAAAACATCACCTATCATCATCATTAAACTATAGTTTTGGGAACAATATTTCCGACAACTATCTCCTGATCACTTATCCCTGTTATCGTTCCTTATGACTTTTTTTTTAAAGAGTGAAGTGATTACAGCAGATATCTAGTAGCTCAGCACATGACCACATAACCCGGTATACCTTATAAGGGAACTCAAAAAGTAATGCAATGAATGATCATTAGCCTAATTAGTTCCTCAAGTGAAGTACAAGCTAAACCACTGATGCAAAACGTGGTGCCAACTTATTCAGTCAATGTCTAGGATAACTGAAACCACCTTCGAAAAGAATGTGCTCAAAGCCTATAGTAAGCTAGTGGAACTAGGCAAATCTTCAAGCGGCTGCGAGTTGTGTGTGTTACAGGAGGCTCATGAAAGCAATCCAAAGCTAGGTGGCGGATATCAGAAAACTCAAATGTACATGACATAGTTTCGCAATGGAGGTCGCCAAAGGGTACTCAGGCACTTTTAGTTATATTGTCGACCAGAATTAAAACGCCCTCGCCACGCGCATCACGATTTTTGCCATAGACGCATAGATAAGATGGCAAAACTGCTCCGTAGCACGTATATGTCCAGCCATGACTCGGTGCCAAAATTATATCGCCTTTTGTATTATTCAAGAAGTCTGAGAATGTATTTTAGTTCTTATGCCAATATAGTTTACAACGACGAGCTTATCTGGAGAATTGGGCCTTTGGCATCGCCCGGGTGCTTTTGAGAGTTATTGCACCACTTCTATGTTATTAGAGGATAAATTGTACATAAAAGTTCTGCCTGTCAGTATCAACGTGATGAAGCGAAGCTTGAAAGTCTTAATGTGGTCTTTGGCAAATACGACCATCTTTTTCCTGTCTAACTGGATGCTAATCGAGTAATCCCCATATCTTAATGATCATAGCTTATCGAATTCTGACTCATATTTATCACGTGTGCGCGTGCTGGCACATGCTGTGGTGGTTTCCTCCAGCATTGCCAATAGCGAGTTATGTATATACCATAGCTGTTTCGTACTTAGGCCATTATTACTCCATGGCGGCGGTTTGTGTCGCTATGCAGTGCACGAAGCACGTGACCGCTCTTATATTGACAGACGTCGACTAAGTGAGCAGCAATGGTCACTCGCCGCACTTTTCCCTAACGTTAAATGATCAGTCTAGGGAAGACGGAGAAAAAGTTGTCAGTTATTCTCATTGGTTGACTGCTTGTCATACAGAGTTGCGTTCAAAGCTAAGGCGAGCACACCCACAGCTCCTAACATCAGCTTTTTTTTCTGTATTTTATTACCTGTTTAAAGAGCGTGAATGTAAATCATCAACCCAGCAAGACTGTACACATTCTAATGAACAGTTTGAAGTTCTCGAGATAATATTAAATAAAAGTTGATAATTACAAAATTTTACCGATGCTCAAGCTGCTCCTATGGTTTCCAATGTAAATAAAAACACGCACAAAACTGCCTAACACCCGGTATTTCTCGCATTAAAAACAAGATAATTGATTCGAGATACTTAAGGAACTCTGTTAGTTGCCCAGAACCGTGAATGATTTGCGCCCCGCGGCAAATTATTCTTTTCTTGTTCGAGTTACACGAACAAGACATACCGCACGAACGTGGTTGCCGAGAAGCAGAGGTTAAAAAACCTTCCCTTACTTTTTTTTTTCTTTTTTTTCAATTTTCTGACGCCCACATCGTCCGTTTTCCACTAAGTGAGAAAGAAGCAATATCTTGTCAAACCAGGCTCGAGGGGAATTTCAGAAGACGGTAATGAGGGGTTCCCAGTTCTTCCGAGGGCAACGGTGAACGCTCGGCTAATGATCCACGGTGCGCCCTAGTGATTTACTTTTATTTCACGATCCCGAGGTTCAGACCATGAAATATTCTTTAAAGCTGCTTTGAATTTTTCGTTCAGATAACTTTCTTTCATTTGGGCGCTGCCTTTTCGAGGCACGCAAATGTTAAGGGTATTACATTTTGTGCATTGCGGTCTCGCATTGCATTCTTTTCAGCTGCTTTTAAAACCTATATGTGGTACGCGTGCTTGTTTCCGTTGCCCTTCTGATTTCGATGCAGTGTTTTCCCATCAAAAACGCGCCACTACTAGCCTTTAAAGCTTAGTAAGTTTTTTTTATTAACTGCTCTTTCGAAAGGAGGAGGAAGATAGCAGAGTTATGATTGCAATTGACATCTGAAAAGCGGTCAGCAGGCGGTAAAGTGGTGCGCGAGTCAAACAGGTCAAGCGTAGAGAGAGAGGGGGGGGATAATAAAAGAGAACACGGAAAACTGGATTTACGCAATATAAACAAACTTCATGAGACTGAGTACTATTTACGCAACCTAAACAAACTTCGTCAGTTTCACCGCAACGGTGGAGCAAAGGACCGCCGTAAGTCGACACATTTCACAAATGTAACCACCCATCCCACATGTAATGCCCCATACAGGACCCTCTGAGGTACTAATAAAAAAAAAACGCAGTTTCGCCGCAAGGGCGAAGCGATGAATGCGTTATCATCAATCTGGAATGTTATACGAAGTAAGGCTAGAAGCTAACACTTTTATCATCCGATCAGGCGTAACACAACAAAACGCGGGCGTAAGCGAACGTGGCCGCTGCAGCGAGCGAAGCGACCATCGTGCTGTCTATCGTTTCAACGCAATTTAAGCGACGAGAGCACACAACGCGCAAAACTATGAGCCATCTGCTAATCGTTGTAATTAAGAGCGCGCGCGACCGCGAAACACCGCGCTCGGACGACCAAAGTACAAAGTTTCGGCCGAAGCGACGCAGCTCCGCCTCCGGAAACCCCCCATTGGCGTTTCACGCGTCGAAAGAAGGCCGACGTGTCTCCTCTGCACTTGAGCTGCGATCTTCGGCTGCCCTCCAATGCTTTCGCTTGCACATAGAAAATACGACGCGTTGGGCAACAGTGAAAATGCGTTTGAATCTACCATATAATTGCTATCGCAATAAAAGAGACACACTCCCTTATGCATTTGCTTAAGACGACTTGAAGGCGAAAGCCATCTTCTCCTTTTTCTTCTCAGTCTGTATTGATACACTCCCCTCCCCCCGGACGCTTTCTGCATGCAGCCAACGTGTTTTTTTTTTTTTTTTGTGCTGCCTGCGGGATCGGGGGGCTTTGGAAGCTTTCCGCCCGTCATATGGGCTAGCTGTGCCTTCGAGATCGGCCCGCTTTTGAGGAAGCGACATTGTCATTCACGTTATGTGATGTCATAGCGAAGTAATGATAACGTCACAAATTTCGGCGACCTGGGACGTCATCCCGTAATCATAGTTTTTTGCATCACTCCTGTTGACGCCGCCGACGCCGCCGACGCCGACGGTCACTTTTCGCGCTAACATCTAAGGCTGTCGTCTTAATAAAATAGTTGCCACGCGATGCCGCTCCGGTAAATTCCGTTTTACGTCACCTGTACAGAGTACTTTACCGCACATGCACTGTTTCAAAGGTGAAGCACACTTCCACTTTAC